>JAAOAT010000345.1:0-70407 GCA_013186855.1 Fusarium ramigenum
GGTAAATATAGATAATAAATACTTAAGGGCTTGCATATATATATATATATATATTCAGATACGGCGCAAAGTTTAAGTTATTGGTTTGGATCCTCCGATCTCATTACGATCTAATCAATTCCCAGCCAGGAACAGATCTCTCCTCCATAATGTAAAATGTTCCTATTGGCTGTAGGACTTTGCATGAGGCAGTATAGGGTATGCCTCTGGTCTGTTTGCTTGTAGCTTCTTTTCAATAGAGGAAGCTTATTGTAGTAAGACCAAACGAGGAATTGTGCCTTTATTGCGAGGAATGCCTATTCTGATTTTATGGAGATTTTTTGCTGTCCCAACCGGATTCTGGTGATCCAGTTAAATGATACAGCACCGGCTGTGGTCTCGTATCTGCGACTCTTAAGGAAAAGTCTGGGATGGAAGTTCCCGCGATAAAGCTGTCCCAAAAAGTACAATTAATCTTAGAAAAAACTCTTTGTGACTGAAGGTTCATTGGAGGTTAAATTTGTTGTCAACGTCAAACAACCCAAGACGTTCGCTGCCGTGATGAAGCAAATCAAGGCAAAGACACTCATTATAAACTGGCCCCCTTCAGCAGTAGAAGTGGACCAGTAACGCAACCCATGTGGAGTGTCGAGAGAAAGAGATTGCAGGCGTGGCAGATATTAAGCCCCTCTATAGAATCATCAACATATAAATTCGGCTTCAGGATGCTCAAGAAGCAAAGAACTAGAGTAGGTATGGAATATTTAAAGTTATCTCTTGTATCTCGTTCTTGTGAACATGGAGCTCAATAGAAGTCTGATCTTTCAATAATTGCCTCTCTCCCCTGTGGCTTAGTTGGCTAAAGCGTCCGACTGTTATTAAATAGACAATCGGGAGATCGGAAGTTCGAGCCTTCCCGGGGGAGATGACCTTTTATTTTGCCTGCTATAACTACTTATAATTAAGGCAATAAAGAGATACTAATAGGAGAATGTTCTATTTTTATTTTTATTTTTATTTATTTATTTTAATATAGATAATTATTTAAACTGTAATACCTAGGTAATGCTATTATTATATAAAGTAAAACCTAAATATTAACATTTAGCATTGCTACAAGTTTCATAGCTATGAAACTGCAAAGCCTGTATACCTAGGTAGGAAGGCAGGACTTGACCTGACAGTTCTTCGAGTGCGACTCACATTCACCAGCTCTTACCATATAGTAGATAGAGGTCATCAAGTTTCAGAGGTCAGATAAGTCTAGGTATCATACAGATCTTCCAGCCCTCGACCAAATACTGCTCCTCCCACTTTTCAAGTCTATGTTTTCAGGATAGGCCAAGTTTTCCATTTTAACCCTTGATCATGCTCCATCTTTCATTACGATTCTCTCCCTTTACCTCCGGGGCATGCCACGTCCGCGACCCCGCAGAGCACGCTGCGCAGCACCTGGTGGTAGCTGACCAGGAGCCTGGGGCTTAGCACTCTCCTCATTGCGGATAGTCTCGTCGACCCCAAGAATGAGGCAGCTGGCCTCAGTGGCAGCCTGGATAGCGTTGATCTTGACAAGAGCGGGCTCCCAGACAAATTGCTCCATCATGTCAGTAACGCCCTCGTTCTGGAAATCAACACCAGCCCATGTCTGACCCCTTCGGTGCGCAACACGAAGCTTGTTGAGGATATCAGTGGCATCGAAACCAGCGTTGTCGCAAAGCTGGCGAGGGATGATCTCAAGAGCCTTGGCAAAAGACTTGATAATAGCTTGCTGCTTGGTAGAGATGTTCTTATCAGCGAACTGGTGAAGGTATGCAGAAACCTCCATCTCAGCAGCACCACCGCCGCCGACAATGAGGTGGTTTCGGATGGCACGCTTAACGATCATGATGGCATCGTGCAGCGACCGCTCAACCTCGGCAATAAACTGCTCAGCACCTCCGCGAAGGACGAGGGTGCAAGTCTTGGCCTCGGGACAGTCCTCGAAAAAGTTGAAACGCTCACCACCGATCTGGCGCTCCTCGAACTTGCCGCAGGTACCCAGATGCTCGGGCAGAATATCGGAACATGTTGATTGAACAACAGCACCAGTGGCCTGGACAACACGCTCCATATCATCACCAGCCACACGACCAGCACAGAAGACATCTCGATCAGCGAAAAATTGTGTGGCCAGGTCACCGATGGGCAGCTTGCTGAGCACAACCTTAGCACCAGTCTTGTAGACTGCCTCAAGCTTCTTGTAGATAATCTGCCACTCCGCATCGACGATTGCCTGGTACTCGGAAACCTGCTCAACACGGACCTCGGCGTTGTCCTTCTCGGCCTTGAGCTCCAGCTCGACGTTCAAGCACACGATCTTGGGCTGCTCAAAAGATTTTGGTTGTTGTTCGAAACCGGCATAGGAAAAGGTCTTCTTAAAGGCGACACCGTTAACGAAGAGGGATTCGGTCAGGGAACCACCAGGGATCTTCTTGATGCCGATGAGCTTCTCGTTGAGGTCGTCCTGGTCAAGGGACAAGACGGCATCGACAACCACTAAAATCAGTTAGCTCGATGACCAAGGCATATGCATATTGGGTATTTGCGTACTCTTGGTGAAGAATGTAGTATTTCTCTTGATCAGCTTGCTTGTCATGGCAGTAGAAGCCAGCTTGATAAGAGTATCACGGCGGTTGCCCTCGTTTGTGCTAACAGCAACTTCCTTGATCTTGTTGACAGCCATCTGAGATGCCCTCCTCAGACCCTTAATGATAATCTGAGAGCTAACACCCTGCTCAACGTGTTCCTTGACCTCCTTCAGGATCTCACCGGCAAGGACAACGACTGATGTGGTTCCATCACCGACTTCGGCATCTTGCGATCGAGCAATATCGACGAGAATTCTTGCGGCGGGGTGGACGATATCGAGAAGCTTTGACCAGTTAGCAAAGAACTGGAAGTGAATGGGTATTTTATCGAGCGCTTCGAACCTTCATCACGGTAGCGCCGTCGTTGGTGATAGTTTGTCGGCCATTCTCATCAACCATCAAAAGGTCACCGCCGTAAGGACCTAGAGTGGACTTGATTGTAGCCTGGACGGCGAGACAGGCATTGATGTTGGAGATGATCTGTCCCTTGCCCTGGGAAGTATCGGTTCCTGTAGGAAGGCGCCAAAGTCAGTTATCCATTGCGATCATATTTGTTGCCGTTGCGTCGTGTTGATATCGTCTTCTTTTGGAGATGCCCCCTAAGAATTCGAGGGGTGAAGCGGCCTGGCGGTGGGGTAAAACGGACCTTCCTTGAGGACGATAATCGTCGGCGTTTGGCCTCCGAAGGACATCTTGACGGTGATTGATTGACCCGAATCAGAATGGCAGAGATTACAGCCGTGTATAAAGTATGTACAGGCTTAAGTTTCGCTCGGTCGTCGGTTGGTGGGGGGAGGGAAACACGTTGGCGGGTTCACAGTGGGAGGAGCTTGTGATGAGTGGAAGCTACCAAAAAAATGTGGCAGCCTTCCACTTTCTCGCTTTCTCATCATGCCTTGCCCCAGTCGTGCACGGACCATTTTGTATAGGAGTTAAGGGTCTTGTCTCGACCAATCAGGTTATTACTTTTGAGTCGACAACCAGCTCATAACTGACGACCTCCAAGTATGGTACTGAAACATATAAATCAGAGTGTCAATTACACAGGACTCACATTGTCTCCTGTCCTCCCATATCTAAGGTAGGCCATCTGAAAAAGCTTGAGTTGTAAACATGGTTTCTACCCAAACTCCACTCCTGGCATAAACTAACAAAAAGATATCCACAAAGGACAAAAATAATACCAGGTTTCAAACGAAACTCCCCCGGGAAGGCTCGAACTTCCGATCTCCCGATTGTCAGTTAATAACAGTCGGACGCTTTAGCCAACTAAGCCACAGGGGAGAAGCTGATTGGTTGAGCAGGCACCCCCGTGATGGGATCTAACCTGGTCTGACTTGGGATAGACACGCGAGACGCCTTGTTACTTACTCATTTGTTCAGTCTTATGATAAAAAGCCGCCGAGAATATGTTTTCTGTAGGTATACTTGCCAAGATTCTTAGCGAAAGAAGAGCAGTGATGGTTTCGATGATGGTGTCTGTGGACGTATCAAGGGCACAGTGAAGAGTCGAGATCAATAGACACAAACCGAATCTTAATATTCATGTGGGAAACGCCAAGCTCATGCTCATTGATAAGGTGGAGAAATGTAATTATATCCAGGAGCGCCCGCTTCATGCTTCAAATCAATAGGACAGCATCACAAAGTCACCTCTGACTACCCCCCTGGCCCTTCAAAGCCAACATCGTACAAACCCCTTTCCTTATGGACAAGCCCGTGATTGTCTGCGCCAACGCCGACACCCACGCCTATGCCATCCATACCATCCATACCATCCGTCCCGTCCATTACATTGTCATCGTCTTGATGTTCTATCAACATCTCCAAATCTCTGTCCACAACGTCGGGGCCAACATCTTCAGTCGCATTGAGCAATGCTTGGAAGTCAGCAGGCGAATGATATTGATCAAAGGGGCCAAGGTCATGAGAAGCTTCGTTGATGATCTGCGGGTCGATCGGTTGGTATACGTTGTGATCATGTGGGTGGTGGCTAGTGGGAGGGTCTTGGAGCATGGGACTGTGTGAGTGAAGGGTATGGTCCATTGTGCTGCCTTGAATGGCGTGAGGGGGTGCAATGAGAGAGATATCGGCTGGGTTAGCATAGGGACTTGGTGAATGATCGTGATCTGGACTCTGGTGCGAAATTGTCGGCATCATGTTGTGCTCTTGCAGTGGTAACATTTGGGCAGGGGGGGGACTCGTCGGCTGCGCATGGTGGTCACCTGTGTTTGCACCACCTCTCCTCCCTCCCGCATGATTATTCGAGGAGGCTGCCTTTCTCGCACCGCCAGGGTTAGGTGTCTTGCCTAGCTCTTTGCACTCCACACAACTGCGAATCACATCGCTGACTGTTTCTTTGATACGGCTCCAGTGGTACTTCTCTGCAATAGTAGCGGTAGTTTTGTTGATCCCCCCGTGCTGCTGAACATGAACTTGACGAGCAATATCGAACTGGCGGGCGGGATCCGATATAACCTCCTTATCCTTGAGCATGAGCTTGTCTCCGTCGAGGAGCTTATAGTGCGTCGCTGCGCTGCGGAGCCTGCTTTTCTCAGCGCGGTCAGCGCCGTTCGGGTACTCGCCGTACTTGAGGTAGAACTTGATCTTGTCAAAACGCTCTTCACTCACGAGTTCCTCGCTTTCGCGCGGTGACAAATCCCGCCCATAGATGATGGCATCAATCAGCTGATTGGGATAGCTGCGAAGGTTTCCACAACCCTTGACTCGACCGATGCGCTTGAAGCCGAGCGCATCCCAGATACGGCATGATGCAACGTTTGTCTCGTACACCAGGTTGAAGACGCTATACGTATAACCCAACTTAGGTGCCCAGTCAAGGTACGCCTCACCCATGAGACGACCTACACCGCGGTTACGCGAGGCATCTGTGACAAGGAAACCGGCATTGCACACATGGCTGCTGCGGCCGGGATAGTTAGGCTTGATATAGAAGCTGCCGAGACATTCCCGGGACCAATCTTTGCCTTCTACAACATCCTCAGCACGTTCAACATCTCCAAGGAGCATGATGGCGCCAAAGTTCTGGAACCAGTAGGACCCGAACTTGTCGGCGGCGAAGGGATCCATCATGGGATACGTATCGCCGCCTTCAATTTCCTTGTTGATCTGGTCACATAAGTAGGCGATCAGCGACTTGGGAACCTGATGTTTCGAGGAAAACGGAACAATAGTGGCCACAGTCTGGCGATCACGGAGCGTGACCTGCCTAGGGGTCATCTCGGCCGGAAGCCCGGGATTGTTCGGATCCGGATACGGAGGCTGACCGGAGACTCGGTAGATAGTGGGGCTTGCCGGATCATCCAGCATGGCCGGCATTTTGTTGGATGAAACCCTTATGCGGGGTTTAACGTGTAGAAGAAAGAGGAAGCAGAAGAATGATTTAATTGGAGGACAAGCTTTTATCCCTATTAACCAGATTGTTAGCCTTGTAATTCTTGTCACTTACGAATCTATCTTCGCAATCTCAGGGTGATGTCGTCTTACACCAAACAAACACCCTCAAGACTGAAAAGTGCAGAATGAGAGAAAAAGTATAAAGTGGTGCATACCAATTCAAGTGTCAGGAAAGGCCGAGACAGTTGAATAAGAACAGCTCGGCTCAAAAGCTAAACTATTATGGGAGGCTCCTATGTGGTGGAGTGCTCTCTCAGATCTCAAATCCCGATTTCGCACCGAAATCTCTATCAAGATCTCTCGAGTTCCAGGCGGACCGTACTGAAATCCACTACTGTAGGTGTGCTGTGGCCTGTAAAAACTGCCTGGCTGGCGTTTCAATGCACTGGTGGGTGGGTGGTGGCCTGGATCCTTGACTGAAAAGGGCGCGCCTTGGACAGTCCGGGGACCTCCACAGGGAACTACCTAATAAACAGCGACTGAAGACGCTGTAGGGCTCAGTTATAGCCCCGGTATATTCAGTGCTCCGCTCTGTAATGAGGTGCAGCGCAGCGTGCGTAATGCTTGTATTTTTTTGCAGTGCTGTGATGTGATGTTCGTTGTGACTGTGCTGAAATGTTCGTTGGTGATGAGGGGAAATGCGCAGGCCCCAAAAATTTCATGGAGGCGGGGCATGCACCTGGAGAAAACAAAAGCCACTGAGAATCCAAGGTCATGTTAAACCTTAAAACAAGCCAGGGTCAATTGTTTATCCGTAGTTATCGCCGTGATCGGCCTCGATATTATGATGCAAATGAGAGCAGCTTGATACCTTAAACTTGATACATAACAATACATTTTTATATATTCATTCCAGCTTACATCGCTTTCATACTCTATCCCTCCCGTAGGCTATTATACATTTCAATACTGTACACAGCTTTTCTACTGCTTGCCGCTCTTGATATCGGCCTCGATCGCCTCCGCCGCACTCTTCAGTCCTGACAACTGATCCTCAATGCTCGCTAGCCTAGAATCCTGTGCTGATTTGGTAGGGCTAACCTCAGACTGAACGTCGGCTACTACCTCTGGTGCAGCAGGTTGCTCGGGAGCTAAAGTGGCTGCTTCGGAGGTGATAGGCTGTTCTGGCGTTGAGGTGTTGGACTCAGCCTGAGCCTCAACCACAAC
Organism: Fusarium ramigenum; assembly: GCA_013186855.1. Taxonomy (NCBI): domain Eukaryota; kingdom Fungi; phylum Ascomycota; class Sordariomycetes; order Hypocreales; family Nectriaceae; genus Fusarium; species Fusarium ramigenum. Next base: position 7,191 of record JAAOAT010000345.1, read on the forward strand.
TTCAGAAGCAGCAGCCTGTATAGAAGACTCGGAGCCGGAGCTAGCGGGTTCCTTAGGCAATGAAGAAAGCGCTTCAGCGGCAGCCTCCTTTGCAGCTCCCAGGGCAGCCTGTCCCATCATGTCCACCATCTCGCTCTCAGTAACCTCAAGCTCGTCTCCGTAGAGACCCTCTCGTAAGATCTTCTGTTCCTCCTCATTGAACCCCTCGAGGTTGTGTTGCATCTGTCCCATTACATTCTTTCGTTCAGCAATAGCGGCCTTCTTTTCACGGTTCATGTGCTGTACGATATCAGGAGAATTTTCCCATGTCGCCATGTTATTCTTCTTAGCATCTGCCATACGTCGCTGTTGGCCTCTTTGGCCAGCTCGACCTAGGACACCACCAACAACAGCCATCGCTCGCAGACTACCCATGCATCAGTAACAGACGTGCGTAAAGTTGGTGGAAGTTCTTACCTGTCATCGTTCGCAGGAATGGTGTATGTCACCCATGATGGGTCTACGTTGGTATCAATAACGCCAATCGTAGGAATGCTCTTAAGACCGCACTCATATAGAAGAGTATAGTTCTCAAGGGGATTTAAGCAAACAACCAGATCAGGCATCAGCGGTCGAGCCGAACCTCTGTAGGCCTCAAAACCGGGGAGTTCCTGGTCCTTGTGGTCCACAACTTTTGTTCCGGCCAACTTCAGGATAACATCTCGATTGGTGATGGCTCCAGGGGTCCACTTGGTAAACAGATGACAAGCACCAGCCATCTCAGCAGCCTGGGTGACAATCTCCATCTGACCCTTTCGGTTTCCTACGAAGAGAATGAGGCCAGCCTTGTATGCTACCTCCTCCACCACACGGGCCGCACGTCGCAGGTGTGCTGCAGTCGTTTCCAGAGAGATAATGTGAACACCTTGTCGCACTCCGTAGATGTACCGAGAGTTCGCGGGGTTCCAGAGCGAGGTTTTGTGTCCGATATGTGTTTGTGAAGCCATCAACATCTCCAGAGTGATATCCTCAGGTCCAGGTGGGTTGTTGACAAGCTCGGTGGGAATATAGCGCTTCTCCAGTTTTGAACCGAGACTTCGTGTGTTGGCCTGAATTCTTTGCCATTCTTTATACTGCTGAGCAGGAGTCGCAGGTACGGCCGAGTTCGAGTTGGAGTGAGGTGTAGTCCAAGCAGCGCCCCTGTGCTCGTGCGCCGAGTTGGTCCTGAGAGAAAGAATACCGTCTTGTACAATCCGCTGCTTCTTTCGTGCCGCTGATACAATCTTCGGGGGCGCAACAGCGGCCTGGGTTGTCTTCCACTCTTCGGATGTAGTCTCAGTCTTTGTGGTGACCTGAGTGGACATTTGCCGGGCGAGGGACCTAGAGATGGGAGACGCCAATGTGTGGCGGCCTGGACATGTCAGTTGGGTATTTGAATGAGTTAGAGCTCAATTGACTCACAATGCCGCACGGGGGCGTTCCTCAGGATCATGGCGACGACTTGGAGACTGCTCGGTTATCGTGGTAGTCGTTCGACTGTACCAAAATTTGGCTATGGCCATGAATCGGGTGGAGGGATTTTCCGGGCCGACTAATATCCTCCAGCAACAACTCATCACAACTTTCCGAACGAACGAACAATCCTGAAACAGTCAATGAGACGTATTTTACTGACAAAGAAAATTTATTGGCATTGAATTAGTCTTGCAAGGGTAATCTCTACTATAAAAAACTACTTTCTCTTTCTGAATATCTACACTAAACAGCTCCCCCACCTCCATCTTCATCATGTCATTACGAACAGCAGATGCCTCCTTTACCGACTGGTGAGTCTGGCGATGGTAAAGACACCAATGATAGTGACGGCCAATGTGACAATTGCGCCAGGAAGTATGAGCTCGTTCGGTACACCAGCAATAAGCTGCTCAGGGCCTTGTGCGTGTGTATGTGCCGCACGGCCCTTTCGTCTCCGTACGGGTTCATCATCCTCATCCTCATCTTCTGAATCATCCTCGTCCTCTTCGGGCCACCACTTGCGCCGCTCTCGTAGACCGGCCCCGGTTGAGACTGATGGTGTAGCAGGAGCTCCAGATGCAGGTGGCTTCTCAGGATCATGGACAAATAGATCGACCTTATCATGGTGAGCTTGGCGGGCCAGAATGACAGCCTCGAGAAGGTCATGGTCGGCTGTGATAGAGATAGAGTCTCCCTCATCATCCAAAAAGCTCATTCCAAAACCGGGACCGACAATCTTGCCGTCAGACACAGGAGGCACACCACCGATGCTTTCTGCCTCAGCACCAAGCTTGGAGGCAACAGCGTTGACGAAAACTTCGATGCCTTCTGTCGCAGTAACCTTGAGACGGTGCACACGGCCAGATGGAGCCTTGAATTTGAAGGGGAACGGGAGCTCTTCTGGTAATTGATGTTCAAGAACATCGGGGAGAACAGAACGTGGAGGTGACTCCATGCCAACATGAGATGCCGAGTCGCCAGGAGCGAGACTATCGTTGATACCTCGGTGCATATCAGGCGAGGTCAGGCGAGAACCCAGATTGGTGTGGTGTGCTGCACTACCCTCTCCAGACATCATGGACTCTGTCTCAGCATCGAGCGACAGCCAGAACTTGTTCCACGCGGGGCCCTCATCATTGGTGTTTGACATGGCGTTGATTTGGTCAAGTGTGGCATATGTGAGCTTGAGAACGTCGACCATGCCGACGATCTCACCGCCATCATTCATGACAGGGAGGTTCAGGTAGTGACCATCTGAAAACATATTAGCGGCATCTTACTAAAATTTTCGAAACAACTCACCGTGCATCTTGCGGAGAGCCGCCTGGAGGGTCATGTCCATGGGTGCAAAGTCGGGGTGAGGGGTCATGACACGCACAACACTGCAGTTGGCGGGGTCAAGACCAGGTGCAATAACTCGAAGAACGACATCCTTGCTGGTGAAAATACCCGTAATAGCTCCTTGATCCTGAACAAGGACAGCGGTTGTACGGTTCTCCTTCATAAGCTGAGCAGCTTCCTTGACCGAGGTTCGCACGCTCACGGTGGTGGGGGGCACACCGTTGAGCACGGTCTCCAAAGTTGGCCCAGACATTTTGCTGCGCAGAGCTTCGACATATTGGATGATCTGCTGGGGTTGAGTCGAGCCCAGTTCAGACTGAACGCCCTCAAGCGCATCGTAGAGCTTTCTAGAGGACGAGTAGGCACGCTCTAGCTTCTCCATGGCATCATAGAAGCACTTGGTAATATCCAACACACCCGAAATATCCTGGTTTTCGTCCATAACTGGCAGATGTCGGAAACCCTTTCGGACCATGAGATCCAGGGCATCGGTAGCACTGGTATCGGTTCGAGCGCAAAGAGGGTTCTTGGTCATAATCTCAGCGATAGTAATAGCGGAAGCTTTTGCTCCAGCTCCCACAACTCGGAACGCAAGATCCTTTGCGGTGAAAATACCAGCAATGCGATCGTCATCGTCAGTTACCAGAACACAATCCTCGCGTTTTGCGGCCATCAGCTGAGCGGCCTCGGAGACGGTGGTGCCAGGCTTGATCTGTAGAGCCTGACTGGGCTTCAATGCGAGGACAGTCCCGGGAGGAGCCTTTCGTGAATGGCGAGCCCGGCTGGTAAGGTGCTTCTTCTTGGAGAGGTCATTTTCGAGCTTCTTTCGGATGGCCTATGTTGGAGGTTAGTAACCTGGTATATTGGAATTCGAAGCCTTTCGAGGTATATATCGCAGTCGAGGCCAATCGTAAGGGTATATCATGACGAACCTCATCACGCTTGCTCTGCTTCTGACGACTCGCGCTGACCGCAGATCCGGTCTCAGTAGGCGGTGAGGGCTCGAGGACCGGACGAGGGATGCTTGAACCACCACTGGGACTGTTGGTGAAAGGAACCGCGCCACGGCCCTGGTTGCGAGTGGGCGTTCCTCTATAAGTGTTTCCCGACATGATAGCGGTAGATGGAACGAAGACGGGACGAGGAGTCGGTCCGGCTTGTCGTCACAGCCAAAGGCAGAATACGTACGATTGCTGGCGTTATCTGTTTCGCTGTATGCAAAAGAGGGTCGGCGGCAAAGGGAAATGCAATAGAAAAAGGTGAGTCTATGCCCCGGATGGAGGAAACCTAGGAAAATCAAGGATCAGCCAATAGTAGTGGGCGAGATATTCTGCAGGCTGGAGGAAATCGGGTGATTTTGTTCGAGGTGAGTGACTCTCCAAGCTCCCAGGATGTTGGTACCTCCCGCCCGCCTCTTGGGCCTGGCCCCTGTGCTTCCAGGGTTGTTGTGGTAACTCTTAGTGGTTGTTGACTCAGGAGCCCTTATTATCCAATCAGATGTTGATTGAAACCGTTTCACCGACTCAATCCGACAACGTCTTTGATAAATAAAACGAAACTCTTAGACATACATGACCGAGGGCGAGACCGAAAAGGAAAGCAATAACAATTATTTCAAGTGAAATACTACTCTATATGCATACTCTTTCCAGTAATGACCCGCATCTGATCGTATCTGACTTACATACATAGTACATATAGTTCGTCAGAAGGATCCATTACATCTCGCCAGCACATCATGGGCCCATGCAATATATTATGTGTCGATTTTTATTCCATGCTCACCGACGAACCAGGAGCCTTATTGGACATATTAAGACCATATGAACATTCCGTTTCCGTACAAGCAAATTGTTTCCTCTTCTCTTGGGCAGATCCCAGAGACCCTACATATCAAAACCCATCCTTTGCTGACGGCAGGTATCCGACCATAGTACGGAGTATCGTAGTCCCACATCTCAAGTATCCTTCCCAACTTCGGTTCCTTCACTCCGAGCCGCGGAGTCGACGGCCAATAATCGACGCCACTGAATTGTCTTTCTTCTTGGGGAATTTTTTGTACATCATTTCAAGGAAAGCGGCCATGTTCTCCGAGCCTCCAATGTAGTCGAGTGTGTCCTCGATTGCTCTCTTCCACTCAAGATCGAAGTTTCCTTTCACAGCACCCTCCAGTAATTCTGTCACGACGACAGCCATTTCCATGCCGCCAACACAGCTGTTGCCGAAATCATCTTCAATGGGCACGCGGCTACCACTCATGCCTCGGAGAGTCGCTGGTTTGGCGGAGTCATACAGTGGAAGAGTTGAGAAGGGAACGAGGGATGTTTCTTCAGCCATTCCAATCTCTTGGGTGATCTCGGCAGTCGAGGAAGTTGACTGGTCCTCCGTGTCCGTGCTGGAAACTGTTTGCTCACTGGGGAGAGTCTGTGTCTCAACGTCTGGTTCAAGGACGACCATGCGGGGGCCGGGGTATGTCTGAATGAACTTGAGCGGGAAGTATACGCCCGCCCAGGGCGCAGTGTTACCAGACTCTGGATTGTAACCTTGGGCCCGAGCCAGGGATCGACAGAATTCCAGATTCTTGCAGTTCATGAGGTTCTCACGTTCGTCTTGGGTGAGATCGAAAGCATCCTCGTTGCCATACAGCTGCAGTGCGCGTAGATATCCAGTATAGGGGACAGTTTGCACGACGAAAGGGCTTTTGAGGCGTTGGAGAAATGAAGTCTCATAGATGCTGTCACGCTGGCGCTCTATAGTTTCGCATTTGTCGAACACAATGACGCCGGAGTTCTTGGCGGTTGTCAGCGAGTCTGCGGCCATGGTTGTGTAAAGGAGTGGCTATGCTTGGTTTAATCAAGGAGAAGATGGGAGAAGAGAATGTTTAAGCTGACTTTAGAAGAAAGAAGATGAGAAAGGTCAGAGAGAAGAGGTTTTAAATGAAGTGACTTGGAGGGCAGGTGTCTAATCTTGCACTGGCAGCAATTGCCAACTGCCGACTGCCAAAGTGCCTGCTCCTGCCTAAGTTTGCAAATGCACACACACCTGCCCAGTTTTGTCAGGAGTGATTCTCAACATCGCCTGCCTACATTACGCTTTTGTTAAGGAAGGTGCAATCTTGGATTCAGGGCAAATAGCATTGTGCCTAAGGTACCTTAGGTAGGTAATATTATGGTAAGGTCTAGCAGTACTTTTATACAATTTTAGTACCTCCTAAGGTAGTGCTCTATTTATAAGAGTTAGAATATTGTGCTCTTCGCCTTCACTTTTCAACCTGCTACAGTTGAAACGGCCAGCTACGAAAAGTTAGAAATTATCGTCAGTGTCATCGATTGCGTCCATTGCAGTGTTAAATGCATTACTCAATAACTAGAATTTGATACATATCTGGAGGTTCTCGTATTGGATAATGGTGTAATCCCATGAACTACCTAGGAGACTTGATGTAATATTTATCTTTCTATGATCGTCTGCGTCGATAGATGTACGAAGATCTCGGCAGAACAATACCTTGTTTCCTTCGTTGGGGTTGAGCGCGTCCTCACCAACGATTGTATGAGTCTATCAATACATCGGCGCCGGTTGGTATCCGCTGGCGGAAGTGGTGATAAACGGTGCCGGCCCCCTGTGGGGCCGACTATCACGGCAACCCCCACGACCTTAACCTAGACAGGCTCGGGTCGAGTGAGGAACTCTAGTTAATGAGCTTATATCTCATAATCTTCATTCTTGAATCTGTATTCGTGGGAAAGCGGCCACCAGTTGCCGAATGTTTTCGATCCCGACCTCTGGGAATTACCATTTACATACCTAGGTATAGAAACAACTACCCTTCATTACTGTGTTGAAAGCCGTAGTGAAAAACAGAAGCAAGGGACTATAGTTTGGATCAAGATGCATCTTTTATTCACACGACGGTAGTTTCCTGGAGACCTTTTTATGAACAGTGTCAACATTAGCATGGCTACTGACGCCCAGCTTGTTCATGTAGAATGAGACTGCTTTGTTGTTTGATCTCCCGGTTGTAGGCCGATGCATATGGTGTTGGGAAAAAACGCCATCTTTGGAGCAAAAGTGCCGATTAGATGTCCCGTAAACGCCGAACATAACAAAGTTTAAGTTTCAACGGTGTTTGCCTCTTCAGCGGGAGAGCTTTGTTTACGATGACGACTGAACGAAGAAGCGACTGCAAATTTCGACAACACGTAGAATTTGTCTCAAATAAAAAAAGAACCAAGGACTGCCTTTGGATAGACCATGGATTAATCCATTGGCGGTGAGGCTTCTAGATCGTATTGCATTAAAGAGTCACCGGATCTCGGTCAATGATAAGGAATGGTGAGATTCCAAGGCAATGAATGCCTTGTGCTGAAGAACGCCTCCCGTCGGAAGCGAGGGAACTTAATAGCTGAATATACAGTCATGGACTGGGGAACCTAGGCAACGTCGCCTTCGAAGAGTTCAGTTCAAGGTGATGGTGACACAGGATATCGCCATCTATTGCTTGGCTGGAATGCAGTTACAAGCTGGAGGCCTTTGAGCGTTTGTATGTCCAATGGCGCAAAGGCATTTGCTAGGGGAGGAAAGAAAACTCAGGACCTTGACCCTAAATGATAAAAATCTTTAGGTAAATTTAGCCTAAGCTTAGGGCACTTTTTGCTTAGTTTATTTTGACACCTTATATCAAGGTTCGGTGTTTTCTTGCCCCCTGAGGCCAGGATCGCATTGTTAGTGCATGTTTGGGTGTTCGCGTATGCTGGGTTTGCAGCAAAATTTCTGGGGACCAGCTTACCAACCACGACAAGGGCCTCTCTTTGACGAGATTCTGCCTGTCGGAAGTCGCCCAGAAAGTTGAGGACCTTTTTTTCTCTTTTCAACCTCTTCTCTCAACTCTCTCTCGCCTGAGGTGACCGGATTCGGGTTTGGACTTGCTTTGTCCGTTCTGAGACTGTCTCTGTCTTTGTCTGTCTTGTCTCCCGAACCGTTTCCGATCCTTGCTCCGGTTCACGGCACTCGCTCTGACGTACTAACTAACTAACATTGAGCTTCCCGAGCTAAGGTTCCAAAATCTTATCCCGTCACCATCATCGTCACCAAGGACGCGCCATCGCCTCTGTCGCCTACGAAAACATCCGACTCGTCCCTCTAGCATGAAGTGACTGTTGCGCGAAACCCTTTCGACACCTCGGAATCCTTGAGAAGCGACCACTGCAACAATGGCTCTCTACAATGAGCAACAGGTTCTCTTCGAGACGGGCTCGTTTACCGGCTTCCGCCCGCTGCGAGAGCTTGGTGCCAACTATCTCACTACCGGCCCCTTCAAGCAACCTCTGTGTGGGAATTCGGAAGGATGGGGGCCCCTGAGTCCTCATCGCTATGATTTCACACCTTGTTTTATCGACGTCTGGATCTCTGCTGCGTCTGTCTTTGGTCTTCTCTTTGGATCGCTCGCTGTCTGGTGGCTGCTCGCCAAGAAGCAGAAACAAGAGGGACAGACCAAGAATGCGCACTTCTACATCAAGCAGGTAAACTCTTCTGCACCCTTTTCTACTAATATTCTGTTCAATTGAGCTGACTTGTTGCCTCAGTCCCTCCTCGCCGTCATCATCGTCGACGTCATTGCTCAGCTTGTCGTTCAAATCGTCTATATGCCCCATATCTGGTATGGCGATTTCCGAGTCTTGACAACCTTCTTGACCATTCTGTCACTATTTGTCGTTTTCGCTATTCAATGGGTCGAGCATTCGCGCATTCGATATCCCAGCGGCGTCGCCCTGTTCTACTGGCTCTTCCTTCTCATATCCTTCGGCGTCAAGCTCCGATCTCTTATCTCGCAGCAAATCTACGACTCCAACCTACCCTACTTCATTATTTACTGCGTCGGAGTTGCACTGTCTCTTGTAGAGTTCCTTGTGGAGTGGCTGTGGCCCCGAACTTCTCGCCCAAGTGGATATGAAGCCATCGAGGAGGAGGAGGAATGTCCCGTTGAATATGCCAACGCATTTTCTCAGCTCGCCTTCTCCTGGATGACACCGATGATGCAATATGGCTACAAAGTGTATTTGACCGAAGAGGACCTCTGGGCTCTGGCCAAGCATGATCAGACCAAGAACACTGGCTCTCGCTTTGACCAAGCTTGGCAATACGAATTGGAACACCATAAGAGTCCTTCGTTGTGGAGAGTTTTGTTCAAGGCATACGGCGGTCCTTACTGTGTTGCTGCTATCTTCAAGGTTGCAAATGATGTCGCCCAGTACATTCAGCCCCAGCTCCTTCGGCTTCTCATCTCTTTTGTGAAGTCCTACGAGGAAGACAATACTCCTCAGCCCTTTATCAAGGGCGCTGCCATCGCTTTGGCCATGTTCGCGTGTGCGGTCCTGCAAACCACCATGGTTCATCAGTACTTCCAGCTTGCCTTTGTGACGGGAATGCGTATCAAGGGTGGTCTGTCTTCAGCCATCTACCGCAAGTCCCTGCGCCTGTCAAGCGAGGGCAGAGCTTCAAAGAGCACCGGTGACATTGTCAACTACATGGCCGTTGATGGCCAACGTCTACAGGATCTGACCCAGTTCGCTCAGCAAATTTGGTCTGCGCCATTCCAGATTATCATCTGCATGGTTTCCCTCTATAATCTGCTAGGCTGGTCTATGATGGCGGGTGTTGCGGTCATGATTATTATGATGCCAATTCAAGGATTTGTCGCTCGCATTATGAAAAACATGCAAAAGGAGCAGATGAAGAACAAGGACGCCAGAAGTCGTTTGATCAATGAGATCATCAACAATATGAAGAGCATCAAGCTGTATGCTTGGGGCTCTGCCTTTATGAACAAACTCAATTTCGTCCGAAACGAAAAGGAACTGAAGAACTTGCGAAAGATTGGTGCCACCCAGGCCTTTGCCAACTTCACTTGGACTACTGCGCCTTTCTTCGTGTCGTGTTCGACATTCACCGTCTTTGTTCTGACCCAGGATAAGCCCCTCACCAGTGATATCGTCTTCCCTGCATTGGCCCTGTTTAACCTGTTGACCTTCCCTCTTGCCATTCTTCCAATGGTCATTACCTCCATTGTCGAAGCCTCTGTCGCCATTGGACGTCTCACCAGCTTCCTTACTGCTGAAGAGCTTCAGCCCGACGCTATCACCATTAAGCCTGCCCCTGAGCAACTCGGTGAAGAGAGTATAATTATCCGTGATGGTACATTCTCTTGGAGTCGTCACGAGAACAAGCCCGCTCTGGTTGATATCGATTACACCGCTTACAAGGGAGAGCTCTCATGTGTCGTTGGCCGTGTTGGTGCTGGCAAGTCGTCTTTCCTTCAAAGCATCCTTGGTGATATGTGGAAGGTTAAGGGCAACATCGAAGTACGAGGAACTGTTGCCTACGCATCGCAGCAGACCTGGATCCTCAATGCCACAGTCAAGGAGAACATCATCTTTGGTTATAAATATGATGCTGAGTTTTACGAGAAGACTGTCCAGGCGTGTGCTCTTTTGGACGATTTTGCACAGCTTCCAGATGGAGACGAAACTGTTGTTGGCGAACGTGGTATCTCCCTGAGTGGTGGTCAAAAAGCACGTGTATCACTAGCTCGTGCTGTCTATGCTCGTGCGGATATCTACCTACTCGATGACGTTCTTTCTGCTGTTGACTCCCATGTTGGCCGTCATATTATCGACAATGTACTTGGAACTCGTGGCTTGCTGGCTTCAAAGACTCGCATTCTTGCAACCAACGCCATTGCTGTCCTTCGTCAGGCCAGCTACGTGTCTCTCCTCAAGGATGGCCAAATCATTGAACGTGGAACATACAAGGAATTGGTTGCTCACAAGGGTCTTGTTGCCGAACTTCTCAAGACGGCCGGACACGAGTCTGGCAATGCCAGCAGTGAACCTAGCTCCAGTGCTTCAAGCAGCAAGGCTGCTACAATCATCGAGACAGACTCCAGCCAGGCCAAGGAAGAGCTTGAGGAGGCACAGGAACAAGTCCCCGAGATGGCTCCCATCAAGACCAGTGCTGGATCCAAGCCTCGCTCGAGCAGCATGGCAACACTGCGCCGCGCCAGCACTGCAAGCTTCAGAGGGCCACGAGGCAAGCTAACAGACGAGGAAATCGGTGGTTCGTCCAAGACCAAGCAAACCAAGGAGCACTTAGAGCAAGGCAAGGTCAAATGGTCTGTCTACGGTGAATACGCCAAGATGAACAACCTTTATGCCGTTGCTCTATATCTCCTCATGCTTATTGCTGCACAGACTGCCGGAATCGGTGGTAATTTCTGGCTTGAGAAGTGGTCCAGAGAAAACCAAGAAAAGCAGTCGAACGCTAATGTTGGCAAGTATCTCGGAATCTACTTCGCTTTTGGTATCGGAGCGTCCGCTCTCACTGTCGTTCAGACCCTTGTGCTCTGGATCTTCTGTTCCATTGAGGTTGGTGATTTTTTATGATCATATTGAGTATAAATACTGACGTAGCAACAGGCATCAAGGAAGCTTCATGAGCGCATGGCCAACGCTATCTTCCGCTCTCCCATGTCTTTCTTTGATACAACGCCTGCTGGTCGTATCCTGAACCGTTTCTCGAGGTTAGTATATACTTAGGGAAGCTCAAAGGTCGATACTAATCCATTTGACAGTGATATCTATCGTGTTGATGAGGTTTTGGCCAGAACTTTCAATATGCTATTTGTGAACGCGGCCAAGTCAGGCTTCACATTGGTCGTTATCTCATTCGCCACACCACCATTTGTCGCATTGATCATCCCTCTAGCCCTGACTTACTACTACATCCAGAGGTATTACCTCCGAACATCTCGAGAGCTCAAGCGACTCGACAGTGTGAGCCGTAGCCCCATCTATGCACACTTCCAGGAGTCCCTGGGCGGCATTTCAACCATTCGGGCATTCCGACAGCAGCAGCGATTCGAGCTCGAGAACGAATGGCGTGTGGATGCTAATCTCCGTGCTTACTTCCCTTCGATCAGCGCCAATCGCTGGTTGGCCGTTCGCCTCGAGTTCATTGGTGCTGTGGTCATTCTGGCTGCCGCTGGCTTTGCCATCATCGCCGTCACAGGCGACAAGCCCATCCAATCCGGTATTGTCGGCCTTGCCATGTCATATGCTCTGCAGATCACGACTTCGCTCAACTGGATCGTTCGGCAGACTGTTGAAGTTGAGACCAACATTGTGTCAGTAGAGCGTGTCCTCGAATATGCAGCCCTACCAAGTGAGGCACCCGAGATCATCGCCAAGAACAGACCCCCTGTCTCGTGGCCTGCTAAGGGTGAGGTTGATTTCGTCAACTACAGCACCCGTTACCGTGAGGGTCTGGACTTGGTGCTCAAGAACATCAGCCTTGACATCAAGTCGCATGAGAAGATCGGTGTCGTGGGCCGCACAGGTGCAGGCAAGTCATCTCTGACTCTCGCCTTGTTCCGACTCATCGAACCGGTAACGGGTCACATTGGTATTGATAATATTGATACGTCTTCCATCGGGTTGCTCGATCTGCGCCGAAGGCTAGCCATTATTCCTCAAGATGCAGCGCTCTTTGAGGGCACTGTTCGGGATAACCTCGATCCTGGCCATGTCCATGATGACACTGAGCTTTGGAGTGTGTTGGGTAAGTAAACGCCGACATTGCAACCCTACTACACCCATGCACTGCTTAGACAAGCGAATGTTTTGTCAGCACGTTGTGTAACATTTGCTGACGTATTTCCCTATAGAGCACGCACGATTGAAGGACCACGTTTCGAGCATGGATGGTGGGTTGGAGGCCAAGATTAACGAAGGAGGTAAGTTCACGCACGGCAATGCGCTTTCTGTCGGCATTTCTTGACCGGTCTACGATTTCCCTCACCGGTCACCCGAGCATCTGGTTCAGCATCCATGGCTTCATCTGATGTGGTGTGGCTAAACATCTGGCCCTTGCCGACGATAATGAGCAGTCTCTTTTCTGCAGCCATTTCAAAGACATCATATGTGCTTAGTTGCTCGCCTCGCATGAGGACGAAGTCCCGTGGTCTGCCCTTTCAGGAGGAGCAGCACCAACAACCTGGGCCCCGAGATATCAGGCTTATTCACATCACAACCGACTTTCACATGCATGCATGCATGTCTGTTTGTTTGTTTGTTCAACTGCTAACATGTTGCCTTACAGGCTCCAATCTCTCCCAGGGTCAGAGGCAACTCGTCTCGCTCGCTCGCGCAATGCTCACCCCGTCCAATATCCTGGTATTGGACGAGGCAACGGCTGCAGTCGATGTTGAGACCGACGCTATGCTGCAGAGCACCCTCCGATCACCCTTATTCGCTAACCGCACCATTATCACCGTCGCCCATCGTCTCAACACCATCCTGGACAGCGATCGTGTGGTGGTGCTCGACAAGGGTGAGGTGGTCGAATTTGATAGTCCGGCCGAGCTGTTCAAGAAGCAAGGTGTATTCTACGGGCTTATGAAGCAGGCTGGGCTGGAAGTTGAATAGACAGACACCTGGTATTGGACCTGTCATAATTGAAATTGTACATAGAAGAACAGCGAAATAAAGGAGGAGGGATTTTGCATTCATCACGAAGCGAAGCAAAGCAAACCATGCAAATGCTGCATGCACTCACTCGCCCATCGCGTTGAGTGGCCAAGAGGCACAGATTCTCCGTGATGATGCACACAACAGGATATCTTGCGAGCCACTCGCGAAATACGGATAGAAGCCTACGCTGACGGTGGAGGGACTCGCGAAGCGGCCGTGCACCGTAGCTCTTGGCCTCTTGCTGGCTTATCCCCGGTGACAAGGGACAAGAGCGGATGTGGTGGTGTTGAGGTAGCAGGGGGGGACACCCTAGAAGGTGCCCACGGACAAATCTGATGAAGCATCGAAGTGACCAGGGAGACTTGACACGTTACATGCTGGGGTAGCCACAGTACTGTATGTATGTACATACCGCAGTTATGCATGCTGCCCGGAAAATAGCACATGCCAACCGAACAGTGCGTGCGACACGGAGAATTATGTTGGCGAAAAAACGGTAATAGCTATGTAATACCGGTAACACCGCCGAGAGAAGTTCTCTCTCGAGATGGTCAAGCGTCAGTGTGTAAACAAGAGCAGTAGAAATGCTGAACTGCAATTGACTGAATAATCTGTCGCCTTCTCAAGGCTTTGCCAGCCAATGTCAATCATGTTGACCTCCAAGCTTCAAGATAAGGCTCCGTCCGGAACCATCTCTCCGGCACCTCGCCATCGGAGCATAGCTTCGGGGGTCTGTGATGCCTTGGACCTAGCGCTCGCTGCTAGTTTCGTTGCGCGCCAAGCCAAGGGCACTTTGTTGTGTTATCCAACTGATGAATCTGCTGTGGACGCTGTAGTGGCAATATATGTCATCGTAAAGCCGCAAATGAATTTTTCTGTCGAGCTGGGGCGCAAACAAGTCAATCTTGAATTCGCAGATATGCTTTCTTTTGCCAGTCAAGGCTGAAGTCAGGATGTGGCCAACTGGTATGACTTCCGTCGTAATTCAGTCCAGGTACATACGGACCTGATACGTCGTTGACGTTGCTTTGAAAGAGAACTGGCCCAGACTGGACCCAGATCTCCGCTGAGTGTCAACTTGTCATTAGGACTAAAACCACAAGACGCCTAGTTCAAGACTTGCAAATGACTAACTAAAGTTCATGTCTGGTAACTATGAGTACATAGCAGTAGCCAGACACGTGCTTGAGTATAACGAGTGGTAAACCGACGCCCCTGTTAAGCGAAGACAAACCCAAATTTGGCCGGATCAACAGATGCTGGGGGCGATGCTGCAGACTCGTGGTGAGACGCCTGGCTCGCCTGATACATAAATATCTTTTTGGGGTTCAAATGCCCATGTTCTCTATCACTCTTCCCATCTGAACCGAGACAGGGATCACTACAAACTGCATGGTGCACATGTAGGATGTGAGGAATGGGGCGCGGAGACCAGCCCGATATTCCCGCACAATCCGTATGGTGCATTTTTGGGCTGCCTTGGAGGGGAGCAGGTCATAGAAACATGACTGGCTGGACGTGCAAAGGTGCTGGCATTGCTCTGTGTAAATGCGTCGAGAATGGGTCTACTGTGACTTGAAGAGTGTTGAAGACATCGCAAGGCCTGATCTTTAGCTCACCGACGGCCACTTGACATGAGAATAACTTGCTGGTGCAGAGGTACTTGGGAGGGAATCAGATGCAGAAGTTATACTTATGGCGAGTTGAAGCAGATTGAACAGTTAGAGATCAATCTTTGGGATCCGTTTTAGGTGCTCGCTAGGTTGGCAAGCTAGCCGAGCCGCATCACGGCATTTGCTGATCCGTGGACTGATGCTCCGTTGTTAAAACCACCTATTCATGTACATCACAGTGGTTCTTCGATACTGCCTGCTGTCATGGTGTGGTCAAGATTAGCCTCGCGACGAAGCTTAAGAGGAACACGACCAATCAAAGCATCCTCGCAGAGCAGAGTTTCCAGAAGGAATGGATAGGATCGACAGGAAGGCCCATGAGCTTGCGCTGCTGGCGACAAGTAATATTTATTGCATCAATGCTTGACTCCAGGCTCGCTCGGTGCTGTATCCTAAACGAAAGCAATAAGCGTGGGGGCGTCAGTCTGGCAGTCTGTGCCATCTTGGAGCATCAGGACAGTGCGGGTCGGTCCCACTAACATCAAATCGCTGACTAGAAAATTGAACCGTCCCGGGGTGGAAAGAAAACTCAGGACCTTGGTTCTGAATGACTGAATGACTTAGGTAACTTAGCATAAGCGTAGGATAGATGATCTTTGCTGAGTTTATTTTGGCACCCTATATCAAAATCTGATATTCTCTTGCTCCCGCGCGGACCGTGTCAAGGATGTATAGATAATGGTCAAGGGCGGTTTCTTCTTTGATGGGCGAGACGCTTCGTCGAGACGCTTCGTCGAGACGCTTCGTGGATTGCCGATGCGGGGGGGGTTTTCTGCAGTTCTGAGACATGAAGTGGCAAGAAAGACGTTGTCGAGTCTTTGGCAGCATGAACAAACAAACAGGTTGGCCTTGCGCCGCACAGGAATGGAAAACTAACTAGTGTAGTTTCCTCGAGAAATCTATATAATTGCTTCTGAACACATGGTCGAAACGGCGAGATAATGTTGCGCCTGCTAATGAGCTGGGTAACGATCCGCATCCATGACTATGTAAGGTAAGGTCGGTATACTTTTGCTGCATCGTATTTGAGGGGACTCCTCTATACCGACAACAGACCTCTTCTTGGTCAAGATTATCAGGGCGAAGGGGAAACGTTATTTTTCACTTACATATATGTACGAGGCTGATGCAGCTTGCCAACCTCCAGAAAAGCACCGGCATACTCGACAGGGTTTGCTGGAAACTCCAGCTAGCCGCATTCTTATTTCTTCGTGACCCGCGGGGACTACGCTGCCAGCTCCTATACTTATTCGCATTATGCTCAACAGTGTGGCAGTTGCCAACATCTCTATGGGCTCATGATTCTGTTTTTGAATGATGTTCCCCTTCGCCTGACTAAGTTGTGCTGACATACGCTCTCAGACTCCACACATTCAAGCAAAGCAAAAGCCGTTCATGGGCAGATAGGGTTAAAGGTGGTGGCTGATGCACTGTGCGATCCTTGCTCTCGCAGCTGATGCATTGGGATCGCCCAACGAGGGCGCAGACGTGCCTGTGAATGTGCAGTGTGTGTGCGTGTGCGTGTGTGTGTGTGTGCTTCCCGCTCCCTGTAAATGGAGCTACCGATGCCCCCTGTAAAATGATGACCGACTGCTGGCAAAATCGCATTGCAACTACGGTACCGGTACAAGGTAGGTCTGGAGTGACCATTGCTGAATTTGAGCCCAGGCATAAAGCAATGCTGCAATCTTGTTTGTGGCGGAAGGACTTGATGGGGCTAAAGTACGAGACTGCATGTCATTCGAAGTTGCTGGATGGAAGTTCATCAATCAACGATCAGCAACGTTGTCCGCTGACTGTATAGAATGGATAGTTAGAGTGCGCGAGATCTGTTGGGTAAATTTGTGGGTGATCTTGAACAGAGAGGTTCAGCACTGAAGCTGTGAGGGAACACTGCCAAGAACAGTTTGCGTTGGCAGGTTGGATTGGGATAACAATTTTCTTTGCTCTCTCCTCTCTCTTTGGGCTAGCAATACGCCATGGGAGCGGATCTGGCTGATGGGTCGACCTCCACTGACTGCAGGTTGCAAGGCTAATAGAGGAGCCGAGCCGTACCGCTCGCGTCCCGCCTGTCCATCGTCCAAAGTCTAGGTTAACCTTGGTTGATGAGGTCGGGTTCGGCCGAGAACCTGTGCTTGGTCAATTGGGTGCGAATAAGCCAGGTTTGGCTGCGCAAAAGACGAGTATTCTCTGGGAGCGTAGATTCTACAACAGGAGTATAACGAACAACGCGATGCGGCGGTGATAGTGGCTGGCCGGGTTGCGGGCGTTGCGACGGATACTGTACCCAATTCGCAGAGGTAGGTCTGTCTCGGTTGTGATGATGTCTCTGAAGTTGTGTGGATGGATAAAGAAATCCGGATCTGGCCCGTTAGGTAGGTAAGCGGCAGGCATGAACTTCTCAATTATTTCTTAGGCGAGGTACCTATACGGCTTCTCTGGAATTTCGGTGGACGAGAGTATATGCTAAGGTCAGCACTTGTCTCTCGGCAATAAAGATTTTTTCGCGCCGTGGTTTGCTCGCCAGACAAGCCATTCCATGAAGATGGAGCACCTTCCGATGAATGTTTCCAGGTTGCTCTGCAGTTTGCAGGAACTAACTTCCCTGTTGGTTGGCGGATTAGGTCTATGTAGGTCTAGGTCCAGGTCCAGGGCAGCAAGGTTCAGGGCAATCAGGAATCTACATCCCCATGGTACCTTCCTGAGGTACCTAGTCCAGGGCAACCACGACCAGACCCAGGCACCTTTTGGCAGGCACTTGGGCCACCCACCTTTTTCTGGAGCATAGGGCCCATATGATTGGCCAGGGAGCCTATAAACGATGGGCCAAAACTTAAACCAAGGCCGCCACAGGATTTTAGTTTCATCGTCCACGTTGGGTCTTTGGTCGCTCATCCGCCCGTCATTTTCTACAAAGTGCCCAAGCGTAACTGATCTGAGATCTCGCTTGGGGCTGGTGATGGTCAACTCTCGTCTGCGTCTGCCTGCGTCTGCATCTGCATAAGCACATACCTACCTACAAACTACGACTACTGCTGTATGGCACTGTACAGACCTCGGTAGGTATTGCACTGTACCACTGCCGCTGGCTGCATTGGGTGATAGTGCATGAGCCAGTCCTGCAGGGTTACACGTTTTGAGAAAAGCTTCCCAAGCCCATGACCCTAAAACACGACTCACAGAGCAGACCCATCTTGACCACCGAGACAAATCCAGTAATCAACCTTACGGTTCGTCGGTTGGTGGCTGGCTAGCGGGCACAATTCGTCAAGCCAACAGTCGATACATGATGATGTAGCTGTGCGATCAGAGAAACAGATGCAGACATTGATACCTACAGCACTCCCAGGTTCACAGTTTGTCGCCATCGCAGCTAGCATCGGCTGTTGGATATGGAGCAACCCCCATGTACTTACCTACTATACAGTGCAATCGGAACCATCTGCAAGAGTCGACATACATCTTGACGGATTCTTATCCGATCCGTTCCTGGCACAATATAGAACAAGCAATGCATCTACACACAACAACCTCGTTCGTTAGGCCACTCCGAACGGTCCCCGGCTTGCATTTTTGGAGAATGGCACATCATATTTAGCATTCCCACTCACCGCATCAAATCAGCGACTTGGCATTTGCATATCTTGAAAAACCATGGACAACGTTGAGCCAAATCTCTAGGCTTTCGGTTAGCCATGGGCCACTGTCGAGCAGCAGTATTGCACGGTATGGCCGCAGACTTATCTTTAGCCTTGGAATCCAAAACCGCCGCTGGATAAAAAGCAAAAATTGAGACTCAAGAATATGATGCAATACGACCGCGTAACCGGGCAGGCTGCTAGTCACTCTAAGCACTACTGGATCGCTTTGGTGTTTTTGGCTGGGTCGAAGACCGCCCTAATCGCTCTCTGTGTCTCACATTAGCACAAAGTACTGCCTCAATCGCCTCAGTCGTGCGTCTTGCTCATAGCATTGCTTTTTGCTCTTTCTTGGACTTTTGGCCTTTCGAGCAACTATTGATTGGACCCTCAGTCTGGGGCCCACCATTTCAGCCATCATTGGCATAACCCCTGTCGTTCAAGCCGACTGAGTTCCTTCTTGCGAGCTTGATGCTGGTGCCGCTCACGACTGGATCATCAATCTGACTCTGCAGTTATGAGTCCAGATTATAGCAGTGTGCACACTAGCACTAGCTTTTTCAGCTTGTTGTGTCAAACAACATAGCTAGCCATGCAAATCTCATCTTGGAGAAACGTATCTGATTTGATACTATTTGGCACCTATGCCCTGTCCCTTCTAAAACCACATTCAGATCCATCCGCGTGTGGGGGCGTCGGAGCTAAGCGTGGGCCAACCGTCGTCTCTTCTCCTCAACACCCTTGAAATGAGCCCTGTCAGCCAGCTCTGTGGATCATGGGATTGGCATCCATCTGTCCCGTACAGCTCGAGTTGAGACTGCCTTGACCTTGAGTGGCTAGCGTCATGCTCTCTCAACCCCGTACTGTGCGACATTGACGATGAGGGGCCCTTACACTCTTCCCTGCCCTTCTCCCACCCTTGGCTTCTTGACCTGGGTGATAGCTGAATATCTCTTCTTGTCGACCTGCTGCTGCCACCACAGCTGGGTGTTCCATTTCTCTTGAAAGACGTGCATTCGCACCCCCTTTTCTCCTCTGACCCCTCCACCCTTTGACCAGGCGGATACCTGGTAGCTACGGCCTGAGATCGGAGACTTACACACTGCTACCTACACGTATCCAGCATTGGTTATTGATCCCTACCCTACTACTTACTCATCTGGTGTGTCTGCGTCTATGCACTTCGAAGCAAGCTGGTCCCTGTCATCTGTTTCCATTCTAATTCATTCAACAGGTGTCTGTAAATCTCTCTTCTCCTTTGCTGATTGAGATACGCCCACCCTGGGATAGCAACGGCACGGAAAGCTGTCTGCCCCGGAACTAAAGTCTTGAGAGAAGAGAGACAACGTTCATCTATCTACTGAAGGTAGTGCGGGGACCTATAGACTCATCCCTCGTTCCCCCGGCTTTACGTCTGCTCCAATTCTGTAACCTTGTCATATCACTTCATCCTCTTTATCAACATCGGAAATCTTGTCTATCGCTCACTTCACCTTCGCGTCACGACGAACACCAATTTCTCGTGCCACTGTTTCTCAAGCCTCCTCTCGACAGGCAGTACTGCTATTTGGACCTCGAGCAAGACCCTTGGTAAAACCTTTCTTCCAAGTCAGGGCATAGCAACAACCTTGGAGGCCGTGGCTCACATTGCCTTTTCATCGTTACAACACAGGAGCTCAAGTTTTCTCTTGGAATACACCTCTCACTTTTTCGACTTGTCGCGAGACGATAGACTAACTCTGTACTTGCAACCTCGCTGTGGCTGGATATACTCGACGGCATATCTAATTGTGTTATACTCTACCCTTGACGAGAACTCCACGCATCGACTTGGAGCTCGGCACGGCGTATCCTGTCTGGAGAAGGATCTTGAACATCCTGTATTGCGAGAATTTGTTCCTGGAAATCACCAATCTGATCAGATCATAATTTTCTGGCAACCAAACCCCACCAGTTCTGGAATTGGCGATATTCGTCCTTTTGAAGGCGTCCCCTGGCACACACACACTACTCCAATTACCACCCCCATACTATTCCCGAACCCATCTGCAACACCCAACCTGAGCCGCATCACACTGTTCCCAGGGATCCCACTCGCCCGAGACAAACTTATACAAGTCGACAGGCGTATTAACACCATTGCTGGCCTATTACTATCTTTGAATTACACTTTTTCGAAGAATCCGATTTCTTTTTTGTCAAGCAGCATAATACCTTGCTGACTGTCTCAAGTCCGGCCCGAGTCGCACCCACTCAGGACTTGAGTCACTATATATCGACTGACCAACTGCAACATATCACGACATGTCCCAGTGCTACAAGCTGTGCTAGGCCCTTGATCTACATTGGGTCTGTCGTTATCAACCATCACTATCTGAAATTGGACGCCGGTGGCACAAACTTATAAGGAGCTTTGGCTTGCGCTTAGCCACTTGCCTTGCGGGTGTATTTGGTCATTCGTAGGCTATCGATAATTAAATCGGGCAAGTCGCACATATCAACAGTTACTAGAAACATGGTTAGAGATTGGACCAGGGAGTCGTTCTCCCGCCATGTTCATCATCCTTACCTGCCGGAGAGATTTGTCGGGGATGGAGTTGACGATAATCGATTTCCAGAGGCTCAAGATATGCATAGACGACAGCCTCCAATGGTAATAAGCTTCAAACTTACTTCTTGGAGTTCTCGCTGACACAAGGCTAAAGCAAATCGCCGATGCTCTTCGTCGAGACTGTGGGATAGCGGTCAGACACTATTTCTTGGCTGTAGTCATGGATGACGGGAGCCCTCAAACCTTCTCTGGTCCTAGTACCTCGGGACCTCGCAGTGGTTACGAGAAGCAGTTTTTTGATATGGAAAAATACATGAGGGCTATGGACCGCTTGGATTCTGGTTGGTCGATTTACGCCCAGTTAGGGATCAGAGGGCTAACGTGAAGTTAGGTGCCAGCCCTGTTGTTGATGATTTCGCATTCGATGGATACAAGCAATCTGTGGACTTTCCAAGGAATCGGATGATGGACCGCCGACGAATGTCTCAGTTTGACGACTGGGAAGCGCCCGCACGACAGGGCCGGAAAAGACCAAGAGCTCGCCAACACATCATTGATGAAGATGAAGCGCCCATGACCATATCAACGACAATCAGAAAGGGTATCCAGGTCGGAAACCCCAACGAGCTTTGGACATTCTATGAGCAACGTTTCAAAAACATGCAGCAAACGGCTTGTAAGCTCATAGCAAAAGCATGGGTCAAGGCCGTGGAGCCAAAGAAGCAGTCTACACATCCTTACACAGGAAGTGACGAGAAGGCACCCGACTGGTGGCCCAAGCCCTGGGGTCCAACAAAGGAGGACAAGGTGCGGCATAAGGAGCCAGACCATCTCTACAAACGAGGTAATATTCAGCATTTGATTGGGCAATCTCATATTCTCATCTAACAAACCTGGATCCAGAACGAGTTCATCTTCTTAATCACATCCTCAGAATGATCGTGGAGCCCAACAAGACCCAGCATCCCGACATTCAAAAGCTCAATCTCAACGTGAAGAAGCTGGAGGAGATTACGATCGAGGCTCTTTCAGGCTTTTTCGCAGACAAGGATAATCCAGCCAATGCGAAGAAGCGGCCGTTTCTTAATGAGATATTCAAAGTGGCCAAACAACAGGAACGTTACAAGGACGGGATGATTGGTAAGTCTCCATTTGCGGAAACCGGGTGGGTGGATTTCTAACCCTATCTGCAGATGGGACAACGGAGGTTTTTGTCATGGCAGACGACAAGATGCTTGATTCGTATGCATCCGGTAATGACGACGACGGGCCTGTTCCCAAGGAAGAGGATGACCAAGACGTGCCGCCAAATAAGCTAGCGGCAGTTCCTGGCCTGATGCCTTCGTCAAACAGCCACAGCTCAGGAGCTTCATTGCATGGCACACCCTTCCTCGGCGGAGAGTTACCTGTACGAGGCAACCAATACAACCACTCGATGATGCAGGACATGGCTCCAGACCAGCATGGCTTTGTTGAGAACAACGCCATGCCAGTGAACAGTCAACCTGCGGTCCATCCTAATAGCGGGAACCTCGGTATGGATATGGGTGTGCCTCCAGCTGCACATGACTCTGGACGTCGTTCATCCATCTTCAGCGCCTCAACAGAGTACGCAGGACAGAATGGCACACCGATCTACACCCAGCAATGGCAGCCAGGTTCTACAGCGCCAAATTCGACGTCAATGTATACCTTTACTCAACAGCCAGCCAATCCGCCAGCGACCGCTTTTGTCAGCCCCGGGGTTTCAATGAACCAGGGTCAGCCATATATGAATGCCTCATTCGATGGACTAACGAGGGGATATGACCCCAATCAGCCTACTATGTTCCGAACAGGAAGTGTGGCACAACCGCCACAGGTCCATCCGACTCCGGGCTACGATTATATGTCTCAGGACAGTCGAGGGCTGCCCGGTGTCAAGGTGGATGATGTACCGCGACATACGATGCATTAGACTGTGCCAGACTAGACGTCACCTCTTATGTACAGCCCGTGACAAATTCTTGCTTTTCCCATAAGGTTATAGATTATGCATGACTTAGGGCCTGGTATGACAGCACAGGTCGATCAGAACAGATCATGCGATGGTTTGTTACACCCTCGCTGTTTCTCGGTTCACAGTTTTCACCGAATACTGGTGCCAGCATGGTTACGAATGCTCATTTTCATACGGCGGGCGGCTAATATTGCCACTTGATTCGATACCCCAAAATATATCTATTAGGACAATCTCGGGACGGCTTATTTGTTTTTTTTTTTGCGATTGACCACAGCGTCTTGTTTGGGATAAACTATATTGTGTGTGTCTGCATTTTCGGTATCAAGTTTTGTTTCCCGCGGGTATGTTGGTTCCTGATTGGCATTTTTATGGTGTGCATTCTCGCTCAACGTGGACATTGGCATGCTCCGGATTGTTAATTACTGCTGAGCTGTGGGTAGACGATGGTGGCTCATGGGTGTTGGGATAACAGCTACGAAATTCTTATGTTGACGACCAGAAACGCAATCACGATTAACGGCGGCGAACACGTTTACCAGCAGTGGTTCATTCATCATGTCCACATGCGGATGATATCTCGAGTCCAAGGAAATAGGGTTATGAAACAGGGGAATGCGAAATGAGAGCTTCTCATATCCATAAGCAAACATGGAATAGATATTGGGCGAAGGAATCTTACATATTCATACTTCAAGTTCCAGCTTGCAGCTTACTTACTTCGTGGATACATAGGGTCTGTTAGGTCGGTTCCTGTTAATTTCAGCTCTGAGTGAAGAATGGCTGAACAAGGCAGTGAGGAGGTTCTGCTCATGAAAAACTGCTGCACATCTTGATGTAAGGAGAGTTGATGGAGGGCCAAGGGGGACCATTTCCCTATGTATTTCTCAGTTGAACAAGACCTGATCTAGCCTTTTAACGCAAAAAGAGTAACAACTTCACCATTCCTTGCTCCCAAGCAGCAACATAATGAATAACAGTCATGGCCAAGCTTTGAGCGAAGGGCAGAATTTGTCACGGTCAAGTGCACCAGGTTATTTTCTAATACAGCACTCGTAAAAATCATGAATAAGAGAATACGCATGAGCAGACATATTATATGAAGAAAAGTTCTATCAACTCGGTTCAACACTCAAGCTACTGTACCGTATCGCGCCGTGAAGCAGATCCGTTACCTCAACCTTCTGCTGACCGGTGAGTGAATCCATCCACCAACGCCAAGCTACTTGAAACCGTCAAAACCAATGAATCAAATCAAATCAAGTCAAATCGGAGACAACATAATCACGCCAGGAGTATACTCATATGCACCAAGAAGGAAACTCTTGATACTCTGCTCTCTCCTGGTTGTGGGAAATTGTCGCTCCAGAACCTCGCAATCAACAAACAAAAACAAAATAACATGCAAAAACACAACCGAGCTGAAGGGCAAATATTCACCGAGGGAACATTCGCTAGACGGGATGAGCCAGGGGTATACGTTATGAAGAAGGTAAGTCCGAAGTCAGGGAGATTGCCAACGGTGTTTCGTGCTTCTAGCTCGATGCATTGGCAGTTGTGTTCTCCTCTTTGGGCTGTGGAGGCTCGAGGCCTGCATTCTGTGCCGTTCGCTTCCAAATCTCGAGCTCGCGGTACAGACGCTCACATTCCTGCTTGAGTTTGTCGTTGGAAGCGCTCAGCTCGGTTATAGCTTGCTCTGTAAGCAGCTTCTCGAGAGTCCACTTCTCAATGTTTTGTTGCTCGTTCTCTTTAAGCTGGGAAATGAAGCTGACCGCCCGTTGCAAAATGGAACCTTTGTTCTTCTCACAACCAGGGACGATCTTAGCGAGCTCGTTGATACCTTCATTGATGGTTTCCCGACGGCGACGCTCCACTGGTTTTGATTAGTATATTTGCAGACAATTTGACAGATGAGATATCCATACCTTCTTTGTGATTGTCCTTTCGCATCTTGTGCCACTCTTCTGATCCGACTGTTGGTTTGGGATTGGGGGCTGCGGGATTGTATCGTGGTGGCTGGTGCGGGACACCATTAGGTGGTGTATGTTGATGCTGAGGAGGGGCGACTTGAGGGGGCTCCATAATACTGTCAACTGTGGGTGTCACATCGGGGTTGAAAGTTGGATCATGGCCATGCTCAGGATCAGTGGCTGCCTGGGCTGCAAATTGCTCTTCTGTTGAGGGTGGAACATGCAGGGTTGGGTACATGCCCAAGGCAGCCTGTGCGGTGCTGGTAGCACTGGTAGGATCCGGAGCTTCGGGGTGATCGTGGTCTGCTTGGGCGGCCTGCTGCAGAGCGTTGAAGTCGGCGACGTTGACGCCATTGGCGTTGACGGCCTGGCTCTCCATGGCACTGTCGATGAAGGAGGCGGGGTCGGCAGACATGTGGGCAGCTGGGGCAGGGCGTTTATTCCTGGCGAGATCAGGACTGCCGGATTCGCGCTTCCGCTTCTGACCAGGGGAGCCGGTCAGGCTGGAGAGGTCTGGCTGTTCGGCAAGAACTTCAGCCATGGTTCAGTCGTGAGAGAATTATCGAAAGAAGAAAAAAACAAGTGGTTTTTTTGATAGACGGTACAGGCTTGTTCGATCAAAAGCGCTCGCCAAGATTAAAGAGGCTGAGTGCAAAGCTTGATGATGTCGAGGCCACAGATGAGAGACGTTGACAATCAATCAAAGATCTGGATAGGGAAGGGCAGTTAGAATAAACTCGCTGCAGAATTAAGCTATGGGTAGATGAAGTGCGAGAGAGAGAGGAAGAGCAAGGGGATCCGGCCTCTAGTGACGGAGAAGAGGTTGAGCGAGCATCTGTTGGTTGAGTGACAGCGTCAACTGTAACACGTGCACATGATGCGCTAGTCTTGTCGTCGAAGAGGGCCTGAATCTTTGCATGAAGCATGGACAGAAGAGAAAGCATCGGAGGTTGTGGCTCGCTTGAGGAGTGAATGTGAGAGTCGCGATGACTGAACTGAGTGTGAGAGAAAGACATGATGCGATGCGCCTGTGCTGATTCAGTCACTCTTTTATGAGGGATGAAAACAGCGAGCAGAAGGAAGATGCTGGGACGCGCAGGCACAAGAGTATATTTATGCGATGCTCATGATGGCAGTCGACGTACAGTTGTGACTGTGAACTATGGTGGTATGATTTGTGTTGATGATTCAAAGCAAGCAAACAGTGAAGATGCTGCCACTTGGCAAGATGCACGCATGCATTCATTTCATTTTTGTTGCGTTGCGTTGCATCATCAATCCTCATTCCATGAGCGCAAATACTTTGCAAAAACCCATTTCTGAGTGCAGAGGGTCGAGTTGCATTGTTGCGTCGTCGTGCAGATCATTAAATCAAATGTATCGTGAAGTGAATGAGATGCATGAAAGCGACATACCTCCCAGATCATGTGCTTCGAGGCGTGATCGTGCGAGATCACGAGTTTCTCGTCTCACGTGTTTGCCTTGGTGGGATCTACCTCGTGATATCGCGCGAGTCCCAGTTGATAAGTCGACAACTTCGCGTCTGTATGTAAATGAATGGAACCAGGACCAATACGCAGCAAAGGAATTTTAATTTGAAAAAAGGAGGAGGAATAAATCTTGGGTCTCTGATACGCGTTCGGGTCCAGATAAAGACGCGAGGATCTTTATGTTACTAAAGGGGAAGAACGAGTCCTCTCCCCGACGAAAATGGGCGCTTCTTTGGCTGGACACGCAGCAGCTGGGAACTTGACGCTGGGAGTGAGCGAGTCGGGTCACGCGGCGGAGGAAGAGGGTGAACACGTGCAAGTGGGTGAGGCTGGTAAGATAAATAAGTCGACGCGAGTGAGAGGGGGGGAAGATGATTGCCTGAGGCCGAAATAAGTGGCCGAGATGGGAGAGGGCGACCAATAGGATGGTCAGGTGGGCCACATAAGCTCTGAAATGGGGGGAAACCTAACAGGCAGACAAGGAACCTGGAAAGGGCGAAGGCGCTATGAATCAATGTGGAAAGTGCTAAGGTAAGGTAGGGAGTTAGTTGTATCTATTGCACCTGAGTAACTGTAGGTATGATATGAGATGAGTTCATACCTAGATCCTACCTGCCTTGCCTAGGTATGTATTCTCGGTTGCTTGCCTACCTATAAATAGGATCAAATCTTTGCCTTATACAAGGTAAAATAGGTAGGTAGTACCTTGCTTGTGAGGAAGATTAAGCCAAGAATAAGGTACCTTACCTTACATTTCGACACTACTAGGTAGTAGTACCTACAATCTACAATAATAAGCCTGGCCTTCTCTTGTCTTAACTTGATTGTCCCTCTCATTGTCAGCTTGCAATAGCTCTCCAAATGCGGAGAATCATTACACAGCACAGGCCAATTAGGGAACCCTCAGGGATAACAAACAATACTACACAATTACACCACACCACTAGAACATGAGGAGCCGGCATGTAATCACCTGATCCCATCCCACGTACATCACTTGACGCCGAGAGGTGAAACAGGTTGCGTCCTAAGATATCTGCGACAGATGATCCAACCTGGACTCGTCTGACACAGGAGCTGGTTCTAACTTAGGGACCCTAGGACCTCAGCAGGTTCAGCTCAATGTGCAATAGTTATGCTGTGAATCAAAACCCAAACTGTATCAACACATTTACATGGTATGTATTGAGAGTCGGGAGTCACCTCACTCACAACAATACTGGTATTGGCTATTTGATTCCAATAATACACTCACTCATTTGCCTTTGAGCAAGGATAGTTCAGGTTGCACAGAAGAGGCGCTCGAGTATTGGAGTCAAGTCTGCAGTGCATATCCAATACGATCCCCAGACCTCTCAACTGTGAGATATCAGGTTCGATACCGTGTTTCTCCACCATGATCTACTTGTATGTATCTGCTTCATGCAGCCAGCCGATCTTGTGTTGAACAGACCACTGATAGTTCGCGGCATAAAAGGCATCTTGTCATACCAGATGCAGGCTGATGGTGAACACACAAGGTGGAGGTTGATACGCCAGCCTTGTATGGAGCATTTCCTCCGATTATTGTGGTCTTTATGGAGCAACCGATAACATTTGAATGAGAGCCTACCCATACCTACTCAGGCAGGAACGCAAATATCTGCGTAGAGATATGGCCAAATTTTCTGTTAATTCTATCCTTGATGCTCTCTCTCTCTCCCTCTTCGCTTACAGCGGGAATCACTCCCAAGACGGGGCTCCACATGCCCAGGTTCCGAAGGCGGGACGGGGAGTGGGGGGACTGCATGATGCACCATTTGCACCTGAGGAAGTACGTACCTACTTGTAGCTTCCATTGGAGAACCCACCCGCCTCATGACACAACCCACTTCACTTTGACTTCACCTCGCGATAACGACTTATCAATCACAATCATCGGAGCTTAATAAGCCTTCCGCCTTCTACGGGCCCTACATGCAATAGTTTACTATCTGAGTAATCGATCTGTCCATTGCACAAGCAAAGATTCATAATGGGCGATCACGAAAGTTCCCAGATCAAACATAACGAGCATCTGTTGCTTGTAAGTCCGACTCAACCAAGCTTCCCATCACCGCCTCTCCATCATAACTGATAGTCGACATCAGGACCAACCTTTGCTTCGCCTCCCCTCCGAACTCCTCCGAAAGAACTTCCGCACGGCCCATTTCACGATCGAGAAAGACACAACCGCCATAAAGACATTACTCAAAGATTCAGCCACCGCTGCCGTCTCCGGCCGTGCATCACAGCAAGATGTCCTTCGTAACCTCGACGCAATGGTGTCCCGTATGCGAGGCTTGAAGCGCAAACTCCAAGCGAGCGCCGCCGAGGAGGGTCGTCTGCATGCACAAACAGCTGCCCGCATCTCACATCTCGACGAACTATACAAGATGGATACAGTGGAGGATGTTAAATACGAGCAATGGAGTAGGAAGAGGCTCGATCGCCTTTTAGCAGACTACCTGCTTCGTCATGGTTACAATTATACTGCAAAGGAGTTGGCTGAGCAGCGTGGTATCTCCGATCTCGTTGATATCGACACCTTCGTTGCTGCAAGCCGTATCAGGGATTCTCTTCTGAACCAGAGCGTGGCTGAGGCTCTGGCTTGGTGCAACGATAACAAGAAGGAGTTAAGGAAGATGGAGGTAAGTTGCCTATTCCGAAAAGTCTTCTCGATATCCAGGTTCTAATTATTTGCAGAGTAAGCTCGAGTTCATGCTTCGCTTCCAGCAATATATCGAGCTGGTCCGCTCGCAATCCTCGGCCAAACTCACTGAAGCCATTGCTCACGCAAAGAAACATCTCATTCCTTACCGGGCCACATTTCCCCGCGAAGTACAGCAGGTCTGTGGCCTGCTTGCATTTCCTCCTGGTGGTGCATCCGCTGCCGCACCCTATGGAGATTTGTATAAGCCCTCCCGCTGGGCTGACCTTGCCGACCTCTTCACAACAACCCACAATCAACTCCTTGCTCTTCCTGCGGTCCCGCTCCTTCACGTCGCACTTTCTTCTGGTCTATCAGCCCTCAAAACACCTGCATGCCACACGGACCCAATGCACTCATCAGATAGCCCATCTGCCCAAAGCACATCCGATATCGCAGCAGCAGCCTCGAGTCTGGGCCACGGCGTTTGTCCCATTTGTTCCACTGAACTCAACGAGCTTGCCCGGAATGTACCGTACGCTCACCACACTCAGAGTCATGTAGAGCACGATCTCATGCTATTGCCTAATGGTAGCGTCTATGGGAGGGATCGGCTTGAAATACAGGCGAGGAAGAATAACCTGCCTTCCGATCAGGTTAAGGACCTCCGGACAAGCGATATCTTCCCAGCTGAGTCACTGAAGAAGGTTTATATCACATAAACAGCTCGTCGCTGGGGACCCACGATACGTAAAAGATCTTTCCAACTCGAGATTGGCGTTTACTACATGAACAGGTGTTCCGGTTCTCTTCATATTGTACAATACAAAGTCACTGCGAGCCAGGGGCTTAGACATAGCGCTGCCATTCATTTTTGACCGGCATCATGCCATAGCACAACTTAAATTGGACAAAATAAACAACTTTGTGAAGCTCAAATTCAAAGGTGCCAACTCCTAAGGTAGTTAACCATACAATACAGTATACAACAGCGGCGCCGACACCAACTGGCACGTATGATCCCCTCCCAACCGTCCATCCCGGCCCTTTTTTTCCCCCATTGGATTCCTGAAACTTCCGAAAGTCATTATATCAAAATCGTAAACCTAGGCAGAATGCATTGAAGCGGGAAGCAAAGAGCATGATAGCAAAGAGGTATGCTATCTCACTGGACAACCCCATTTCATGTAGAGAAGCCGATAACTATGCTTTTGGCATAATGAACGTTCATAACGAAAGAGGAATAGGTTGATGGTAAAGAGTAAAATGCAAGGCATAGAAAACATTAATACTATCGGCATAGTCCATAGCCCTCACCAGTGGGCTAACAGCCCTTGGGCATGAGGCTCTTATCGGTTTCCGCCGAAAGCGAAGTTGCCAAACACACCACCTCCTCCACCAGGAGTCATAGGCCCAGTGTTGATGATGCCGTTCTGCCCTTGTGGTCCTGGGGTGGTGGCTAACGCAGCATTTGTCGTGTTAGGAGTGCTAGGTCCGTTGCCATTTGTTTGCCCATCGTTTCCGCTTTGCTGGTTCATCATCGACATGACAAGGCTCGCATTTGAGTCAGGGAAACCCAGGCCCCAGACCTTGCCAACATGCTCATCGGGGATATCACCGGCAAATATCTTATCGCGCATAGAGAAGAAGACCTTTCCGGTGAGTAACGAGTCAGAGCCTGCTTGGTGGGCAGAGCCAACACGCTTAATCTTGAGGGTTTCGGCAATGTTCTCAAGTCCTGATTTATGCTCAAACTTTTGCAGGATCTCAGTACTACTGGGATCGCTGGGTGTAAGAAGGCCGGAGTTGTGTAACCTGATGGCGTGCTTCATGAGGTGCTTCACATCGTACGTCGTGGGGAAATAGAGCTTCATCTTGTGGTCAAAGTCGACTTCGTCGTTGGGCAATGGTAAGCAGATAAGCAGCTTTGTCAGGTAGCCGAAATCGTAACCGCCATGGAATGATATCCACTTGACGTTGTCGAAGCAGACAAGACCTGAAGGGATCAGAAGGGAGGCAAACTCGTGAGGATCAATACCATCACGTTCGAGAGCATTGAAGTCGATCCCGGCTTGCTGAAGTGACTCGATCGATTTCTCGTTGTACATGTCGTCCTTCAATGAGAACTTAAAGTTAAACTGCCACGAACAAGGGAAAGGAGCATTAGTCGCTGCCCTTTGAGCGGCTGTGCCAAGCTTCAGATCGCTCGTGGGCCGTGGAGGGGGGGTCTCGCCGTCTTCGTTAAAGAAGGTGAGCCCTATTTGTATGACCCTCAGCATATCGACGTTGGTTCGTAGGCATTGATAGTGATAATCGCTCTTCCCTCTGAATCCTCCCATGGGCCTTGAAACGACACCTGGAAATTCGGTATCCTTTTCACACCCATAAATTAGCACATCTTCAAAAACGATGTTCGTTCCTCGAGCCTTACCATCGCAATGTAAGGATACTTGTCCACCAAGTCTCGTAATACTGCCATTTCTTCGTGCAAATTGTGCTTCCATACTTCCCGTATCCTGCCCTTGTTGGGATGTGTCCTGATCCCTGGGTGTTCCATCAACATGTTCTGGTGAACCTGCCCGTGCTGTGGTTGTTGTAGACCGGCTGCAGGGCCATGGAAACCCATTCTTGCGCTTTGACTACCAAAGCCCGTATCCGCGAACCCCTGGCCATTGAGGCCGGCTGTCGTAAAAGCATTGCTGTTGGCAGCAGAGAAGGGTCCCAGTTGTGTGTTGGCGTTCAGGTACTGGTTCCCGCCTAAATGTCCACCCTGTTGTTGGGCATGGGAGGGGAAGCCACCCTGGTGGTATGGTGCTGCCACAGCAGGCCCCCCGCCAAAACCCCTAAGCTGCGGTGGCGGCATGTGGTTCTTTCCAGGGAAGTGTTTGTTTCTGTTGAAGGGCTGTCTGGTACCAGTGCGTCGGAAGCGTTGGTGGAGGGGTTGCCAATGTCTGGCTCCTGAATGCAAATGCGATGAGTGCGGGTGGTGATCGGCGGTAGTCCTCTGTGCTTGGTTTGATTGTGTGCCAGAACCTGAAGGTTCTGAATTCGAGATAGAACTCTCAGTCGCTGGATCGACCAAGGATGGCTTCTAACGCCCGAATGGTTTCTAACGCGACGATTTGAAGTGATACGTGTTACCTCGACTACCACGACCGTTGGTCATTGAGACAACGTGAGAGTATTGCCAAGATTACAAAGTATTTCCCTGATCTTTTCGAGTGGCTGCGATAGCGATAGATGTCGTCCAATGCTGTCGGTGGTATATGTGATTTCGGTTCGAATGGTGGAGAGGAGTGATGATAGAGATAAAGATATGCGCCGACTGGGTTACTCGTCGAAGGTGATAGAAAGCTTCGCTAGTTACTCGGGGTCGGCCTCTTCCTTTCTGAGATTCTATAACAGGCGTCGAATGTCCCTTGGAAGGTGTAAAGTCCGAATAAGTCAATCGATGGCATAGGCTACGTCCTCTAAACTCTGGAGGGCAGAGGTGAGGAGGGCGGGTGAATCAATTGGTCCGTGCGTCATATCGGAGGAACCAGTCAACTTTGATCCGATCCGTGCTCTACTGGATACGTTCCAGCCCACTTCAGTTAACCTACCTAACCTATACCTTAGTGACGGGGGTAACATCAATCACTAAGGTTGAATTGGCTCGCTCTCCATTCGCCCATTTCATTTGTCGTCAGATCCAACAACCACCAGAATCTCTCCTTCAGCCCACGATGCTTGCCACGAGGTACGGCGCGCACTCACACAGCTGCTATTATCTCAATTGGCGCAATCAATTGCTGAGAATGAACTCGGTTTGCTAATATATTCGCCATGTAGAGTGCTACGAGCCGCCGCGGGCGGTCCCAAGCCCAACATCACCGGCTTCAACATGCGGGCGTTCCAAGCATCAACCGGCCAGCCTCGATACGATCCCTGGGAGCGAAAGTCCGTAATCCCTTGCTGGCACGCCTGAACAAAATAGAGCCAATGTACTGACCCTCCTCTGCAGCGAGGCCTGGCGATACCAGGGTCCCTATAGCCGCTGGAACCGTCTCAAGGGCGGTTTCCCCGGTCTCGGTATCGCGACAGTCGCTTTCACCGCTTACTGCGGATACGAATACTTCTTCCTCGAGGACGAGCACCACCACGGCGAGGCGCATGGAGAAGAGCACCACTAGAGTGCATGGGTACGACGGTTGAGGGAGCGGATTCAACTGGAATGCAACTATCCGGAGGTGAGAAGTTTTGTACATATACCTCCCACGGCGAGGACGGTGTTTGATCAGATTATGGAAGCATCAATCAAAAGAATATCAAAACAAGAAGCGGAAGGACTGGCCTTTATGACTTTATCATGATCTTGCAAGGTATTGGAATGAACTGGAAAGCCAAAACATCAAAGGCATCAAGAACCTTTTCGCCGGATAGGCAACATGCCTTGTTAGTGACACATGTTTGCCAGGGCTTTCTTTTCTTTTGTCAAACTGCAATGATTATCAGTGCAGACGGTATGAAGACCACTAGTGTATATGCTCACCCTCCCAATTATCGGGTCGATTGCTCAGTCACTTGCAAAGCTTAGGTGTGCTTTGTGTCACAACGAACGAAGCAGAATGAACTTGAGAAGATATAAACATCTCGAGTCTTGACCAATCTGTGAATATATATACAATGAGCCGATTTTCAAGACAGGTAGACCTGGTTCAAGGACCACGCTCAGGAAATGATTGATCAAGATATCAAATTGTTTCAATTTGGTAGTCCAAACCAAGGTAAAAAAGGTATCCCACAAGACTATCCTGTCTCTATGCTAACGAAGGTAAAATTGGTCTTCAGACCCTATGCAGGATGGTATCAAATGCCCAGAAACGCCACCGTATATCCATTTCGGCTATAGCCCACAACTCCAATAAAAGAATAAACAACGGCCATCCGAGGCCACGGAAGACGGTACCTTGAATCATAACGCCGTTTTCCCGATGTGATAATGCAGCAGCCGAGTACCCATCAAGGGTCTCGGGTTAGGTCATCATGGTTCGGGTCGCAGCTCAAGACTGTCTCATAAGCCGAGACCATTGACAGCATCGAGGGCGCCCTCCACCGCTGTTTCCAACTCTTCCACTCTGACCTTCAGCCCCTTGTTCTCGTCCTTGAGAAGACTGACAGTATCCCAAGCCATACTGGCGGTTTGCCCTTGGCAGTTGAGGCAAGTCGCGGGCGCAGGCTTAGGCTTATCGCTCGATATGCCCCGGATGAGTTTTTGAAACGCGCCCATTTGAGCGTTGTTGGTGTTTCTTGCGGCAGCACTACCAGCGGCACGAGGAGGCTCCAGTGTAACGGGCTTAGGTTGAGCGACAGGGTTGATCTCAGATATGCTGGTACATATTGTTGGGCTGCGAGATCGCGAGAAGACACTGGCCTCATCTACGCTCTCATCATCAGATGAGGTGGAAGTACTCTTTCGCCAACGTTTTAGTCGATCCTCATCGACGCCCAGATCTTCTGATACGATCGAAGCTGCTGAGGTGATGTTCTCTTTCTCGCCATTAGTCGCCTCATCTGCCCGGTCCTTTTCATTTGCCAAGCGGTTGAGCAAGTACTCGATCATGGCATCTCGCTCTGCCATGAGGGTAGCCTGTTCTTCGAGTTGCTTCTCGAGCTGTTGGATCCTGGCTTCAGATTCGCTCTTGTCGAAATTTTGAATATCACGCTCAGCCTGGAGCTCCCTAAATTCCGTAGTGCGTTGCTCATAAGCAGCCTGGAACTTGCTCAGCAGACCAGTGGCGTTCATCTGCAGGTTTTTGAAAGCGGATGGCGAGAAAGCTGTGCCCTCGACAGGAAGGCCATTGGGGAAAAGACCCTTTTCGATGTCGAGATTCATGAGGGCCTCATTTTGTTCCTCCGAGGGACATGCAGTAGGTGAAGAAGTAAGGGAGCCGAAAAAGTTGAAACGAGAAGAAGTTGGTGTGGATGGCTTGACCGATGATGTACTGCATCGTCGAGGTTCTGGGGCGGTTGTGGATAAGGGCGAAGGTGCATTAGATCGGGAGAACCAGGTTGAGAAGCCGTTTCGGGGAGCTTCCTCTACAACAGCAGGCAGACTTGACCGAGTTTTGGAGGCAGCAGGCCTCTTGTCGCCGGTGAACGACATGTCGACAGAAAGCGGTCTAGGCTGGTCGCTGGAGATCTTGTAGAGCTGCGATTCAATGTCCAAGTTGTTGTCGGCCAAGTTGATAGAGTGGCGCAGAGGTGACTGAAGTTTAGGAGAAGTAGGTTCTACATGAAGACCGGGATCGCGGGTTCGAACAGAGGAGCTGGGCGGGTGATGAGCTGTCGTAGGAGGTGTCACTGAGAGAGGAGCCAGAGGAGGAGTTGAACGGGGAGTCGACTGAGCAGCGCTGGGTGTCTGGAGAGCCGCGGGGGAAAGGCGGAGGGAGGTGGTTTCTGATAGATTGTTGTTTCTGGGTTTGTTTGTTACAGCAGCTCGCCTCCGGGCGGTCGAGGCGCGAACACTGGAGCCATACGACGCTTGGGAGCTCGGCCCCGTTAGACGCGAATGATATTCGATGGGAAACTGTCCATGCTCCTCCTCGGCAGCTCGATCCTCAACGAGCCCCTGGGGATCCAGAGGCTGCATAATCGCCTAATGTTTCGGTTCCAAGGGGTTTGGGAGATTTGACGGAACAGGGGTCCAGAGAAAGGAACCCAGTTTGACAAGCACTAGAAGAACACTAGTAGCGGCGATCGTATTGATATATATTGGGTGGATAATAGCTGAGGTGCTTCAGATCGATTGTGTCGAGGGAGAGGAGTCAAGAAGAGAGTGAGTTGGCGGTGGTTTATGGCGGGCGAGGAGGCCATAGATATTAACCTTGACACCACAGTTTGCTGCGCGTGGCCGGGTTCGGCTGAGGAGGAGCCGACTATGCAGTGACACCTAAGAAACCAGACCCTACAGTAAGTACTATACACCTCCTCCACTCTGCGGATAATTAGTTAGACGGACGGACGGGTATGGTTGGGCAACTTGGGATATGCTTCTGATGGTGGATTTGTTTGGAGAGAATTGAGTGGTCCAGGTATTTGAGGGGTCCTTTAGTGGCCAACAAACTTGTACCAATGGGGTAATCCTGCAGCCCCAGAATGACACAGCTCCGAAAGACTATCAGGCCCATCTATAAAATATGACCGTATCTGCATTTCTGAGAAAGACGTTCCAATTGTCTTTGAAACCCTTTCCGGAAAAAAACACTGCAAAATGTCGTCTGGTAGTGTCTCACTACCAACAGTTGGCGAGCAAGCCAGCCGAGCTTGGTAACGCCCTAGCGTTGATCCCTGAATGCTGTGGAATGCAGAGCCACGCCACTGTCTCTAATGGCACTTTATCATTATTGTGGGCTTGACTTTGACGTAGCTGGAGGTTGGACATGTTGTATTACGTTCCATTGTTAGCAGAGTCATGAATGACATATTCATGACAATGGTTGATCGGGGGATCTTGACTCAATATTGCCCTTGTGTGGAAACCACTCGTTGTCGAGTCGAGTCCCTGAAACTGAGCCCATTATAATCTATCATGGTCACAAGATAAGGCACTGGAGGATCAATGCAACCAACCTTACCCATATAAATCATGCAGTATCACTATCACCTGCATAATAGCACTACTGCATAAAGGAGCCCTTCCCGAACGGCTCCAACGTATGTACATACAGTGTGTCCCCACACGCCTTTGTCTCTGTCTTTGTCTTTGTCTTGCCTTGTCTCGTCCTCCTCCACTGTCTGGCCTGTCGTTCTAGGCTGTCCTACGCGGGCGGGACGGGAACCTGCAGAAATGCAAAAGCAAAGTTTCTACCTTAATCTAGGTTCGTAGGGCCATCTCAAGCTTTTCCACGCATTTTCGCCCACAAGCCCACAAGCCCGGTCAAACTCAGACCACTTCTTGGCGAGTCCAGGCCGTTCCCTTGTCCGTCTGGTTCCTTAGATTCATCCTAGAACAGGAACAGACTTTCGCGCCGGCACGTTGGTCAACTCGATTGCCACGATCTATAGCGCCTTGTGGCTGCACGAGATCAAGAAACCCCGGAAGAGATCTCCCTTCGATTTTCCAAGACCATTGATGATGGCCGTAGTGTGTCACTTTCACTACCTATAGTGGAAACTTGGATACACATCACGTATGCTCCCTGATTGTCGTACTGGATATTCTTTTATAGCACTATTCGAAAGATGCCATGTTTGCTTGCCCAGACAGTGGTAGCAATCTCACCTGGCAGTAGGTAAAGTAGGCAGGGCGGCAGGGACGATAAACTATGGCGTCAAGTTGCCTCCCCAGCTTCTCAATGTTGTGGAGTTTGAAGACACAGTCTAGGCCTAGGGAGTAAAGTCTCCAGAATCTATCTAGACTAGGTACCTGATGTTTCGGCCGCTTTAGGATGAACGGTATTGGCGACTATCTACCACACAAATTCCACCTCTTTCAGCTGGACTAGCGTGTCGTTTATACAGACTACATAACGTCACCATCCCACCTACCGACCTTGCTAGAACAGCTTCAATAGCCTAAATAGCGGTTCTACCATCTTGGTCATTGTCCTTGTTTGCGGGAACAAACACCAATCTCTAGATTCATTTGCCCTGCTTCGGTTTGCAGACTGGCAGACATGCTATAGAACTTCCCTAGTAGCCGATCCAAACTACTAGGTACTGACACAACGACCTAGAGTTGGTTTTTGAACTTGTGCCTACAAAGTCTCAACCTCCAACGTCATAGTGGACTTACTCACTTGGAACTTTCATTGCCTAGGGGTGGAAGAGAACTTGGGGCCTTCTAGTTAAGATATAGTAATCTATCTATTCAAAGTCTAATAGATCCTAGACAACAAAAAGACTTAGGTAACTTAGTATAAGTTTAGGATGTCCTTTAAATATCAAATTTTGATCCCATGATAAAAAGACTTGGGTAAATTGAGGTGAGACTTGGCTGGCCTCTAGAATACTTTACTATTTTTGATACATCTGAAGTTTTCCTGCTTCCTGAGGCCTGTCTACTGACTTAAAAGACTTCACGGCTCCATGGTCACAAGAACCATCATACTGAGAGGACAAGAAAAGTATACTCGAATAAACTCTCTACCATCTACTGGTATAAAGATACTTGCAGCCTGCATTGACCATACGCCCAACCGATCTATAATAATGATAACAGCAAACCGAACTCCTGACCTCAAAAGATCCACACAACCATCACCAGTTTTTTCTCTGAGTTGTTCAACGGTTGGCAATTATACCTGGCTAGTTCGGCCACTGTTGGGGCCAGTAGGTGCATCCCAGTCCTTTGGTGTGTCCAGGGCCGCAGCCAGCAAAGTGATGAAGATGCCGAGCAACCTGGGGATATGGTCAGTAATTGCAGCCCTACACTGCCGTAATCACACTTACAGGTTTAAATGTGCCATAATCGCTCCTCCCCTGCCCAGGGGCCAGTAGAAAGTCACGAAGCGTAAGAAAAATGTGTCAGCATGCGCGTAGGCGAGGTAGAAGATGACCAAGAATACGGAGGTTGCCGCGCCTATAACCCGGAAAACGTAGCGAGCAACGCGGTGATTGAAGGACCGATTCTTGGTGAAGAGGCGAAGGATGGCGATGGAGGTAATGACCCATGTGATACCAGCGAGAGCAGCGAGGAGCACGTATGGTCGTGCTGAAATATCCACAAGATTAATTGAAATGCTCACGGCACGAGGTTTGATTGCCCCAGAGACAGTGCCAGATTGAAGCTGATCTGGGAAAGGAATAGGCCATGGTGGAGTGGGAGTGGGATAGGTCTCGGTTTGGGGCTCGGTTTGGGGCTCGGGGTCCCAATCTTCTAAGGCCCAGTATTGGCCAGCAGCGACCATGGATAGGATAAGTGTAAGGAAATTGGATAGGGCGAAGAGGGATAGGAGAGCCAGAAGGATGATGCCGCCTGCACGGCCAGCACGTTTGGGTTGATTCATCATTATAAAGAACAGAAAAAGTGTAGTGATGTCGGGTAAGTCTTGGGGACCAAGAAAGGGGGATGGCGATGATGATGATGATGATGGTGATGATGATGATGAGAAGAAGAAGAAGAAGAAGAAAGGCTCAGAGGGTGTCGAGTAAATGTGGTTTTAACAGTGATTCGATGCCTGTGCACCTTCCTTCATCTGATACGAATAGGAGATAGATGGAGGCAGTTACACCGGGGGAGCAGAATGGAAGTTGACACTCCCGTCCTGGATTGTTATCTGCAACTCCCTCAATGAGTGACTAACCGAGATACCTACCTTCCTGAGATACCTTACCATCACATACCTTATTGAATGGAAGGGACGGGAGGCACCACCTAAGACTGAGTTCTCCTCAACATTCTGGTTGTTGCAACAATACCTATCCGCATAAGGTAAGTAGCTAGGTACTGTTACGAGGCTCTGAAGTTTCTCGAATTGGATGCCTGCCTGTGGCCTTTGTTTCTCCCGACGAAGCAAGAAATTCGCCCCAGGCAGGGTGTTTCTATTCTTTTGGAGTTGAGATATCTTGCTTTCTTCGACCACTTCCCTAGAGAGCCTGCCTGCAAAGCTTGGGTTTAGGGCATTGGAGGTGATCGCGATGATGGAAGGTATACGAGGAGAAACTTTACCTCATAGGCAAGCAACAAACGCCTTTTGAAGGCAGCAACCTAAGTTAAGGTGCCTGCTAATATACCAGATCGAGCACCTGCTATGGCAGGCAGTTTTAATCACGTGTGAAAGGACACGGTAAGCTCAACATCAGTCTGTAGAGTGCTATGTAGAAAATGTAGATGCGGCTCAGTACGAGATGCTTAGATAGGCCGAACAAGCAAAAAGCTCTCAGCAGATAATGATCAGCTCTAACGGGTATATTGCCATAATTCCTTAAAATTCAAAGCCAAAGACCTGGATATATTGCATCTCCGTCTATGCATATCTTACAAACCATCTCAGCGCAACTCAACCGAAGGAAAGTAGCGAGGTCCTGCAAAACCTCGTGCCAAGACAGACTGTATATCAATATTGCTCGTGGGGTCGTGGTGGGAGCTCCACATCTTGAGGAGTATAAATCGACCTGATATCGGGGGGTCGAAGCGAATTGTGCATTTGCTCTTCTTCTTCTCTATGTTGAAACGGGCATGTGGAGAGAGCAGTTGACCGCCGCCAACGGCTCGAACGGCGTCTTGCGTAGCAGAGGCGTGAGCTTCCCAAGCTTCTGTTAGGGAGAAAGATCGGTTGGAGCGATCGTAATTGTGTTCCCGGTCCCGGTCACGATTCCGCTCTCTTTCTCTTTCCCTCTCTCTTTCGCGGCGCCGCGAAGATGGAGGATCAAATCCTGGGCCGCTAGTATTGGCAGCACTACTGTAGAGGCGCCAGTGGGAAGGATGGTGGTCGTCGAGGTATTCGGGATCAAAGGGGTTACCGCCATCATCGGAATCAGAGTCGAGGGTTTCGAAAGGGAGTGAGCCGATGCGATTCGGCGGATGGCGTAGGAAACGGGGGCCATCAAAGTCGTCGTCTTCGTCGTCGCTGCACTCAGTAGTGACTTGAAAGTCGGGCAGGTTGGAGGCGAACTCTTCAGGCATCTGTGGTGTCCGTGGTTCGTAATCATCGGTGTTGGTACGGTAGGGGTATGCTGGCCGAGACCTCGTGGTCGTAGTGCCATTCTCATGATGCTGCACTGATATTATTTCAGTTGGGATGGGCTGAAGGACTCTCGAGTCCCCATCAAGAGTTGGTTCATTCGTTGGCTGTGCGTATTGAATTTGGTACTGGGCTGTTCGGTTGAGCACTTCGTCTTGCTTCATAGCCACAAAGACCATTCCCTCTCTCACGCTGTTGCAGGATTAGCCATGTTGTCCGAATCATACCGTGATGCATGGGACAACATACGGATGTGAATAGTTGGACGATGCAGGCGCCTTTATGACCAGCTCCTGGAGAGTAAAAACGGTGCCCCCTTGATGTCTCAACACTATGTTGCATCTGTTTCCCTTTGTGCAATACACCGAGTTGTCGTTTTTGAGGATATTCTCAGCGGCATATGATAACTCATTAGAGAACATACCCCCATCACAGCTGACGATCTCCATCTTGAGGTCTCCTTGCTCGACCTGGCCATACTTGCCATAACGAAAGCCTCTTAAGGCCGGCGCGAGACGATCAGAATCCAGCTTTCGGCGCTTG
Organism: Fusarium ramigenum; assembly: GCA_013186855.1. Taxonomy (NCBI): domain Eukaryota; kingdom Fungi; phylum Ascomycota; class Sordariomycetes; order Hypocreales; family Nectriaceae; genus Fusarium; species Fusarium ramigenum. The sequence goes on from JAAOAT010000345.1 coordinate 48,750, forward strand.
TGCCGTCGATTCGAGTCAGGGAGGTCTGAGGGGCGGAGTGAAGGAGAGAAGTTGGGCGGCATGAGCGGAGGAGTCAGGCTTGGGTGGTGCTGGAGATCGAGAAGGGCCCGCAGGTGCGAGTTGGCTTCCTCGAGGTGTCGATCGAGGTCCTCGAGATTGGAGGATCTGGTGTTCTCGGTGGTGGCGGCAGCAGCCCGCATGCGGTCAGTACGTCGAGAAGTCGGCCAGCCGTCGTCCATGGGCCGCTCGAAGTCGTCAAAACCGGAGCCGGGACCCGGCGCTCTGTTCTCCAGGTTCCGGATGCGGTCGGCGCGGCGTGAAGCGGCTGACCAGTGCCGGGACTGAGGGCGGTTGGAAGAAGTCGGCGAGGGGCTGTCTCGGTCACGATCTCGCTGGGCGTGTGCGAGGGCTCTGAGAGAAGGCAGTCGAGGCGGTATGGGAAGCGGTGGAAAGTCGTCGAGGGGTTCTCGAGAATGGCGACGGTGGGAGTTTGAACCCGACCGGCCAGACATTTTGTATGTAGACGTATGTAGGTATGAATTAACGGCGGGACTTGGGGGTTTCACTAGTCGGTGGGCGGTTATGGCTATGGATATGGCTCTGACTGTGACTGTGACTGTGGATGTGGATGTGGATGTGAGTTATGACGTGGGGTTGAACTGGAGCGAAGCGAAGAGGCTAGACTAGAGGGATGGCCGCTGATGGTCCCGTCTTTTGTCAGATGAGATGTGACCGAAATAGCAATGATGATGATTTGAAGAGTGGTCGTTAATCGTTGTCGTCCAAGGGGACGGCAGTCAAGCAGTATTGGCGCACGGTACACCTGGCTCTCCAGGAGTAAGGTCGTTGGTCTCGTCGTGATTTGAGTGAGAAGAACCCCCGAATCACAGCTTGATTTTGGTGTCTTCTCGCTGGCGACAATCAATGGTTGAACAACAGGCTAGGGATTGGATACTGGATACTGTGCGAATGACTCTGCCGTGGGGGGGTTTTTAAGTCAGTCAACCATTGGCCTCTGCGTTTCGCTGAGCCGCCCTACCTGTCATTTCATGCCCATCCTGGACACAGGTAAGAAATACAGGTATTATGCGTCTTTTTTCTGTATCTGTTCTCTCTACCTTGCAGTTTTTCTGCTGCTGCCAAGGTTGTCTTTCGGCCAAAGGTCAGGCGTACCACGGCACATGAGCCGTGACTCTGAGTAAAAGTCGCCGTTCTTTGGCGGGGGCGAGCGGAGAGACGGCGTGGTAGTAGAGGCGCCAGTCGAGACGGATATTCGTTGATAGCTCAACTTGGCGGTAGCGGTGAGATATCTACAGCAAGTATTGAGTGAAATACCTTACGGGAAGCCCTAATTACGAAGGGAAAAAAAGGAACAGATCTGTTGTAAATTGTGAGAGGTGACAGAGCCATGGCTGGGCTGGGCTGGGCTGGGCCGACGGACCTTTTGAGTCGTCCATGATGGGTGGTAGGGTATGGGGGATAAAGGCGGTAAAAGCCACATCAAGGGATAGCAGGCCACAGCTTTGAATCCCAGCACTGTATCCGTTCGCCCAGAGGCTCTGGGCTTGAGCAGAGGCTAGGTTCTTATGTGCACTGTAGTCAGTTTACAGTGGGAAACAAGAAACCCTGGCCTGGTGTTGCAACATGGCTGAACTCGTACCAATTATGTGTAACATTGTGCGAGTATCATGCTGTATTCAGCTATCAAGGCAAATGGTAAACCACTCAGACCCTCAAGGCAAATGGCGATTTGTGAACTTTGAATGTCCTTATTAATCTCTGATGCTCAGGCACGTACCTTGCCTTGTGCATTCTTGGTTGTTCGTTGTACCGAATGTGTGAAGCATGCACCCAAGAAGCCGCATATTTCCCCATACTGCCTTAGTAGGTACTTACCTCCATATGAATACTGCAAAGTCTTTTTGACGACGGGCATCTTCCTTTCAGTCTGAGAAAAAAACAGAAGAGGAGATACCTACCTAGATACCTCGTATCATCCCCCTGCAGCCTGAGGTGTAGGTACATACGTGATATGCTTGCATCAAATAGACTAAACGCAAGTCATGTCCATGCAACACCAACTTCTTGACCCAGTTAGTCTCGTGCTCTCTATGAGGAAGGTCCTGATATATTCAAAACCGTATAGTTTCTGTCTTACGTTTTGAAATCGTTCTTTATTTTTATTTTCTTCTGCTTAGGTACTACTTACTACTAAGTAAGTCCGGTAAGTAAGTCTTTGCTGCCCTTGAGGGAGGGCGATTCTGGGGGATGTTTCATTGATTGCACGTGATATTCAGGGACTTTTTGTGCCTGCGATCTAGGTAGTTCCCGCCTGTCGGGACGAAATGATGTGGTTTCGATTCAACTAATAGCTCCGAGTTACTCCAAATATTCATCTAAAATGCAGTAAATGAGTGAAGTTTGTTTCACTTGCAGAATACCTAGGTAGGTACTTGCAGAGGCATACTCTGTGTCCTTCACTGTAAATTCAGGCATCTCAACCTCTAAAATCTTGACGTTACCTGATTCTCGGGTCATCCATCCATCGCCTTACAGCAAGCAGCAGCCTTGAAATTCCCCAGAGCGGTACAGTACCTACAGTACATGGAGAACGTAAGGTACCCATGTCGATCCCGCTAACAATATCATACAGCCAATCATTGTGGAGCTACCGACATAGTCCAGCTCACTCACTAACTTCCAGGTTTATAACCTCCTTGACGTGAAAGCCAACATTCGACCACTCAAGTTTGTGATAGGCATCTTCAGCCTCTTTCTAGCAATCAATCAAGCAAACAAGACAGGACATACTCGCCCGTGGTCCTCTCTCTGGTGGATGCTCGCGCCCGTAGATGAAAAGTGCTCTTGTTGACTGGGAGAAGCTGAATCTCACCCAGCAGGCTGGGCCTTTTCTATCACGCGTCTTCGCCTCGTCTCATTCATAACAAGCTCTCTGCGATATCGCTCTTCGGCCTTTCAGCCTTGCGCTGCGATTAACCTCAATCTCGGCACTTTGTTCGCCTGGCTACATCTCATTTACTCCATCCTCCGACTTCACCCCAAATCTATCCACGATGGACAACTCCAGCCAGGATCAAGGCCAGCCTCAAGCTGAGCCCCAAGCACAACATCTCCCGAATGCTTCAGCGCAAGAGGCCATTCCTCATACCGATGCTAGCGCTAGTATCAATGTCAACGGCAATGTTATCCCCCAAATACCAGAGAATCTCCTCAACCCAATGGACCCTCAGGCGCTGAGCATGTTGGCCGATCCCTCACTCATGGCTGATCCCTCCCTGATGGCCATGCAGATGCCTCTGGCTGACCCTTCATTCATGATGCAACCTGCCATGAGCTTACCGAACGGCCAGAATGGCTTCAGTCTTCCCGTCGCTCCTCCTACCACTGTCAGCGCTGGTAAGTTCTGCGCGCGCAAATCGTATCTCAACATATCTTTGCTAACATGCGCCAGATGAGGTCGCTCTGTACGACCGTCAGATTCGCCTCTGGGGCATGGCCGCACAGGCAAAGATCCAAAGCGCAAATATCCTTCTCATCACCATCAAGGCCCTCGCCAATGAAATCGCAAAGAATCTTGTCCTTGCTGGTGTCGGCTCTCTCACTCTCCTAGACAGTGCTACCGTCACCGAAGCAGATCGAGGCGCCCAATTCTTCATCCCTGATGGTGAAGATGTCATCGGACAGAACCGCGCTCAAGTAGCCAGCGCTGCTCTACAGAAGCTCAACCCTCGTGTTCGTGTTCACGTCGATACAGAAGGCGTCAAGGCCAAGGGGCCAAGCTACTTTGCTGCCTATGATATTGTCATTGCCACTGATCTCGACCCTGAGTCTTTCAACATCATCAACACTGCCACACGCCTGAACTGCAAGGCCTTCTACGCTGCCGGTTGTCATGGCCTCTACGGTTTCATCTTCAGCGATCTTATCGAACACGACTATGTCATCCAGCGTGACCTCGGAAACATGCCCACTTCCCTTGGCCCAGAGTCTCGCACTCGCACTATCGTTGATGTCCAGACTCGAAAGGAGGGTCCTAAGACAATCGAGTCTGTCACCAAGCGCGAGCTCTACTCTACGTGGTTCCTCGCCAGTGACCTTGCTGTTCTTCCTACTGAGTACACCCAATCCAAGCGACGACTCAAGAGTGTCACCCCCGCCCTTTCTTGTCTCCGTGCTCTCTGGGAGTTCATGCAGATCCAGAACGGCCGAGTCCCCAGCAATCGCGATGATCTTAAGCTGTTCACGCAGATCGCCACTCAGAAGCACAAGGCTCTCGGCCTGCCCAGTGAAACTCTCCGCCCAGAGTTTTTGCGCAGCTTCCTTCAGAACCTCGTTAGCGAAATCTCTCCTGTTGCCGCCATCCTCGGTGGTCAACTTGCCCAGGACGTCATCAACGTTCTCGGACAAACCCAGCAGCCTATTCAGAACATGATCGTCTTCGACGGCACAACCATGGAGGCACTCATGTACCCTCTGCACCCAGAAGGCTCACTCGGGGCATCACAACTCACAGATCATACTGTCCCCAACGGCGGTGCGCCTATGATTCTGGGTGGCATGGATGCTCTGCCTTTGGGTCTTGACCCAACTACCATGGCCACTCTACCTCACCATAATAACCCGATCATGATTCCTACTGGTCTCCCTCAGAACGGCAATCTTATTCCCATGCCCGACGGCTCCCTAGCCGATCCTACACAGCATTTCAATGCCGCAGGGCAGGTGCCTCAACAGCCTGTCCAAGGACACACGGCTCAGGTGACAGCTGAACAGACTACTCAGGAGACACCGGCAAACCCCGGTGCTTCGGAATCGAAAGATTAGACTAGCCATATCACCAAGATGCATCTAGAAGGACTTATCGCAGGATTTGAAAATTGGACAGGGCACTGGAAGGGGGTAACATTTCGCCCGTACTATACTATAATTTGGGTCCGATCTCGAAAGTCAATAGAAGGCTCCAGCTAGGGGGCAGAAGGCTTGTGGATAGACGATACCTCTGTATACTAAATAAGACTACTCCGTACTCACGCATGACACGCAAGGGGCCTGGAAAGACTTGATGCAATAATGAATTATTCGTTTGTGCCTCCAGGCCGAGCATCCCAGCTAGAATTCCGTGCTTAACATGTCACAATTGCGATCTCAACACAGTCACTCGAGTATCACATGCTTTCAGCTTATTGACTCTATTGTGCTCTACCAACATGGATAAGCAGACCTAGCTAATATATAATGGGGCATGATCGCGTTGCCCTGATGCTTTTGTATTCCTGTACCCTGCCAAAAAGAAAACCATGATTGCCTTGTCGTCACCTCATTCTTCTCCTTGAGAGATGGGTATCGGCCCCTTTCATTGCATTCAAAGGGACTGCAAGCAAAAGCCATTTGTGATCCGCGTCCAATTCGCACTCCTTTCATATAGCAAAGCAGGAAGCCAGATGTCGAAAACAATGTCGCATGTAAAGTCAAAAGAACGCAATGCATATTATCTGCCCCTCTATATCCGGGGGCATGCTTGCCTAACGCCGCCGATGCGAATAAGAGAGGGACTATGCCCTCATCGAAAACGATTAAATCAGTATGTGGTAACCGACTTTTGGGGTATAAAGTATTGGGTATCGTAGCAGCTGAGCTGCGGTAGTAATATGAAACAAACGGCGGGTGAACATTATCAGCTGTTGCTGAACATGACCGTGCTTCTCGAGTTGCAGAATTCTATTAGCAACTCTCGTCAGTGGTGTCAATGGTGATGACTTTTCGCTGACTCTTGGTGATTTGGACATCGTCAGAAGATTCGCCCTTAACTCGAGGTTCTTTGGCGGATGATGATTTTCCCTTTGAGGTCGTAGACTCAACATCTTGATCACTCTTCTTGTTGGAAGTGCTGGAACGGACGATCTTGATCTTCGTCTTCGATGCAGTCTCCTTCGTCTTGGTGGCCTCGACAGTCTTGCTCTTGCGCGACTGAGCCACTCTCGGCTTCTTCGCCGGCCCAGCTTTAGTTGCGATGGGTTCAGCCTCAGTTGTCTTGGGCTTCCTAGGGCGCAGTCGTCGCTTGAGCGAATTGTCATCCTCTTCAATCACCACAGCAACATCGTCATTCTTCTTAGATTTCTTAGTTGAAGGCTTAGCCGCGACAACATCATCGTCTGTCTGCGTGTCAGAATGCTTGCGTTTGTTCAGCTTCTGTGCCGTAGGTGGCACGCCGATAGCAGGCTCGACGAATCGGACGGACTTGTACGGCCGCGCAGGCTTAGCTTGCTCATCTGCCTTGGATGAAGAGTCGTCACCATTCTATCGCGAGTCTTCTCGATCTTGGCCAGGCTCGCCCCTTTCTTTGCCACTTCGCTTGCGTGTTTGGTTCACGCTCCACCCTCTGATCTGGGTCGGCCCAGAGCTGGGCAGAGCCGCGGCAGACCCAGTCTCCTTGTGGTCGTATGGAATTGTTTTCAGTTCGGGCTTATTCGGCCACGCTCGGTGCGCGGGAACGGGGGCGGGTTGAAGCTTTCGATACTTGTTCCCAGCATCAGACGACCCTGAAGGGGTGGATCGATGACCATGGATCGAACTGGGAAGACCCTGAGGATTGTCTTGGGGGCTTTGAGCCATGTGAGAGGGCATAGGAGGGGGGTTCGCATACGTTGGAGATAGTACTTGATGGGCGTAGCCTTGATGAGGCGAGGTCATATAACCTTGCCCAGCAGTCTGCGGGTTTGGCAGAATTCGATCAGTCGCAATCGGCTGAAGCGGTGGTTGCCCATGTGGCTCGGGGCCAGGGTACCCTCGGTGATAAGAGCGAGGAGGACCGGGCGGGTAGTAAGAACCGGATGATCGTAAGCTAGGTTCCAACAGTGCCTCATCCTGAAGAGACTGGTTACGTCCTCGCGAAGGTCGCAGAGGGGGTAGAGGCTCGGCGCTGCCATTGTGAGAAAATGGGATCCGCGCTGGGGGAGGAGCTGGTGATGAATAGTGAGACGATACTGGGCCTGGTGGTGGTCCCGGAGGTCCGGGAGGAGCATTTGAAGGTCCGGCGGGTGGTGGTCCCGGGGGAGGAGGTTGCGACCAGTACGCACGAGAGTAACTCGGCTCGGGCGCACCATAGATACTCATACGGCGCGGAGAGTACCCGGGATCGATAGGACGGCCGGCAGCCATGTGAGCATCACGGGGGTCTGTGTTGGGGTAGCTGCTATGTGACAGGTATGTCCCCTGATCCTGAACTGGAGGGCCCTGAGATGGATGGGGGGGAGGGTAATCCGGATGTCGTACTGGCGGATGCTGTGAAACATTGTGTTCCTGGATAGGTGGGTAGGCCATAGGTTCTCCAGGATGACCATGTACTGGGCCGCTTGGTTGCATTGACATGTGCGCGCGGGGCTGGTGCATGTACCCTTGGGGAACCTCGACAGGGCTGGGATTGTATCGAGGATCAATTGGGGCCTGGCTTGGGGTGACAGGCGGGAGCTCGTTAGTCTGGGAGACGGAATTTCGGGGATCATGTTCCAGCATTCCATGAGAAGAAACTGGGCCAGGTACCATGCCGTTCGGCGCGGCATCACGGTATGATGGTTGTTCCTGAGTACCATATGGCTCAAGCATAGAAGGCGCTGCTTCAGGGACAGATGCTGGCTCATAGCTCATCGCAAGTTCGGTTGCTGGAGCAGTGTCGTAGACTGGTTCGGTCTCTCGGATAGCAGCGGGTTCGTTGGAAGCGCTTACAACATTGCTCAAGATAGCCAAGTAATCGAGGCCAACGCTGGAACTGGCGTCGGACGTGGGAGCAGGAGCAGGCTTTGAGTCAGTGAAGACATCACGAATAGCGTCGTAGCGAGCTGGCTTTGGCGCAGGCTTGGGAGCCTTGTTAGATTCTTCAGTCTCAAGAAAAGCACCAGCATAGGCAAGGACGGCAAGGTTAGTGAATCCAGGCTCGGGTTGAGGGGCCTCAACGTCTTCTCCCTCGGGCTCTTGTTCCTCACTTTCTGGCTCTTGCGACTCAGAAGCGGCTCGGCTGACAATAGGTCTGGCTTCAAGCTCCTTGGCGGCAGTGCCCAAAGATCTACTTCGCAAAACCTCATCAGAACGCACATATTCAGATATAGAGATCTCTTCGGGGTCGACCTCCTCAAGTTTGCAAAATCGTCTCATCGAAGCACCAATCTTGGCGCGGTACGGGTTATCATCTGAACGACGGTGATTGGTAGTCTTGAGGAATGAACGTGAAGCATGGGCAATCCGACCCGAAGGGTTGGCAATATAGACAACAGGCTTCCCTGGCATGACGTGTGGAGTCTTCTCTACCTCGGGCACAGGTGCATCTTTCATGATAACACCATACTTGGGGTGAACACCGAAGCGCTTGACCGTGTCTTGGTCAAAATCTTCGGGAACTGTGGTTGAAAAGTCGTAGCCATTGCACCAATGATCGACGTGAAGGCCGTTGCTGTTAGGAGTGTTGAGGTACTTGCCACGCTTTGCATGTGTATGACCCTTGCTGGAGTCATTCGTGGAGTCCCTGAAGCCGATTTCCCAGTCATTGAACTCAAAGGTTTTGGGGCAGTAAAGGCGACTATTAATGCCCTTTTCTCGCATAGATGGCTTCTGGTTATATACGCGGTAGCCCCACTGATCTTCATCGCCCATGTTCTTTGGCAACGGGGGGCTTCTTTCACGAGCAGGCAATTTACTTTGTGCCCGAGCGGCAGCTGCAGGAGTGATGCCATTGACAAGAGCGGGAGGCTCTGGAGTACCTGGTGCTGATTCCGACTCAGCTGGCGTGCCCTCAGGTGTGGCCTCGGCTTCAGCAGCGGAAGCGAGAAGACCCTTGGCAGGGGCGGGAGCAGCAAGAGATGCGCCATCGTCAGCGTTGCTTCTGGTGTTCTTCTTGGGAGTAGGTTGACCGTCTGGTTGGTCTTGGGCTCTGCGTTTGTTGACACCACGGCCACGTCCACGGCCCTTTGAAGAAGCGGTGGCCGCGGTTGGAACTGCAGCTGTAGCAGCCGCTTCGTTCTCGCGACCCTTTCGCCACATGGAAGTGCCTTGGACACGAGAAGGATAAGGGACGAGATGACCATCTTGGTAGCATTCGTAGATTCCAAATTCTTCGTCATAATGCTCATCACTGATGACCTTGTACTCATATTGATCATCGGCAATCTGCGTTGTGTTTGTCAGCTGTTGCGCCCCCAATTACCGTAATGGGTAAATAATCAATTAAAGTTGGGGAAAGCCAAGTGGTGAAAAAAGGTAGAGTAGAGACAGAAAGATTTGAAGGAAAACTCTGACTTACATCGACGGGAAGGTTCTTGTCATACAAGGAATTGAGAATTCGAGCACGGTTCTCTTGTGATTCGTAGAACTGTTCTTCAATCTCATCAAGACCGTTCTGTGGGGGTTGGTTGTGTGAGTAAATTGCCAAGAGCCTCATAGTAATATCGGGTACGGGGACTGGGTCACGTCAGAGGAGAGCGACATACCTGGAATTCTTGCTCAGCGACATAATTGTCGGCTTCATGCAGATGCTGGGCGAGCTCAAGGTCTCTGTCCAGACGACGCTTGTGCTCGGCGAGTTTGGCATCGAGGTTTGCTTGGAGCTCCTCCATGGCAGGTATGAATTCCTGGACAAGTTTATACTTGTCTGGATTTTGAAGAGCATCATCAATGGTGCGTTCAGCCAGCTCTTGCAGGGCGGGCTTCAGCGCGTGGGCAACAGCTTGATAATTTGCTTTGAGATGCCGTTGACGCTCATAAGCAGCCTGTACACGCGAATCGGCAAAGTTCTTTGCTCGGCCTCGTCGTGAGCCACCACGGCCAGCCTTTGCAGTAGCCGCCTTGGATAGAGCGGTTGTAGAGCCACCTCTGCCACCACCTCTACCTCGTCCACCACGACCTCTTCCACCGCGGCCACGGCCACGAGTGGAAGGTTCCCTTGCGGGAGAATCGTTCTCAGGCATGATGAGTACAATGGGTCATGTAGCTAGAGGTGAGGAGAAAAGGTAAATGGTGGTGATGGTTACTAAGGTTGATGTGAGGTGAGGTAGAGCAAGGTAAAGTAAAGCAAAGTAGCGGGCCGGGTACCAGCTTTTTTCTGGAGGTTAAAGGTGTGAGAATGTGCCACGCGCCAGTGACAGGGGGAGTGAAGTACCTGGGTAGTCCTTGAGCAAGGTAATGAGAGAGAGAGAGAGAGACAGTACGTGACTTTTGGCGCGATGAAAGAGCTTGTTCGTAGCAGAAACGCGGAGAACAAAGAGAGACAAGTAGCCGCGTGCGTTGAAGGAGAACGTTTATGAAGAACAAGGCGCGCTGTGTTGGAGGAGAAGAAAGATGATTACGGGCGTAGGATGAAAGTGAAGTGAAGTGACAGTGGAGGAATCTGAATCTGAATCTGAGAGACCGGGTCTGGAGGTGTGAGGTACGTATAGATCAGAAGTTTTTGCCTGCTGGCAGTGACCGCAAGTGCCACGCAACTACAGCAGCAATACAGCAGCTGAAGCAAAAATTGACAGATCCGAGAGATTGGCCAGTTCGGTATCACGTAGGTGATGATGAGTAGCAGTGATCAGCTGGCGTGCCGAGTGGTTCAAGTCGTGAATATGAAGGAGGTTCTAATGTAATGAATGAGACGGAGAAGCACTTCGAGTCCCTTTTTTTCCCAATAATACCGGTCCCCCAGCAGCATGACCCAAACGGGTGAATCCAATGCGCCAAACAAGCCAATAAAAGCGGGGGTATATCTGTCTGCCACTGTAAGTGCGCTGCAGGCCGCTGTAGAGTCTGCTAAATGCCCTCAGAAATTATACACCCCTGATCATCGGAAATCCACCAGCCACGCCCATCGATTTCACTCTAAGCCGTTTCGGGCACTTCCAGGACACAATCGAATCAAATGATTGGCCCGGTACCCTTGATTTTCCGTTCACCGCGGCTCCGTGACCCCTGTCAATGCTAGGTTTGGCATTCTGCAAGGAGCACTCCGGATTCTCTCGATATGAGTGAGGCTTGACTCCAGGTGAGGTACCGCAGATTTGGGTTTGTTTCCATTGTGAATAAGCACCTCAATGCCCGCATTGCATAATACCTACAGGTAGGTAGCCTACCTAATCTAGGTACAATGCAGGCGGAGATTCACCAAAATACTTTTGTCATGTGGGTTAGCCAAAGGCATGTTCTATTCAATGCGACGCAGGATGCAGACAACAATGAACAACAGTGGATGATCAGGATTTTATGGATGTTCACGGCCCAGCCTAGCCATGGAGATAATCGGCTGATGTTCAATGATTTGGCCCCCCCTGGCCTATCATTCTTTCACTCGCACGAGATCGGGTTACTGAATCTTTTCGGAAGCGCGGGAACAATAGCAAGAGTTGCACTTGATACAGGGAAAACTGCTGCACCCACCACTCTCCGTTCGTACGTTTGTAACAGCTGTTCATCCTGTCGCTTTGCTGTGGAGCCTCACAATTCTTGTTGACGGAAGACAAGGCATGGGCATTAGCATACGCCACCAGTTGTGACACAGTCTTCGGAGTTTCGGATGACCCACGATATTGTTATTGTCACTGTGTATACTATTGTACGTTATTCATGTACGATTTCTATTGTATTGACGTGATGCAGCTGCTTGTCACTATCAATCCCCAGTTCGTCGCTTGTGGCACGTCAGCTTGGTGTTATTGGCTTCCGATTGCAGCTCACCTAAGACGCCACGATCAATGTAGTGTCTTATGTCTGGTCAACTATATTTTACTATGTGAGTTTTCATAACTCTAGTGACCTACTGCATGCTATCCTAGATTATTGGAAGCTGTATGTTGTCATTCGAGTTGGGTAATCCAAAGTTGAGATGCTAAATCTTTAGAAGATCGGTGTAAAAAACGGGACACTTAGAACGAAGAGACACACTAAACACACAGAATTCATAGATAATAACACATATGCGACTTGTCCTCCATAATCAACATATCCCGCGTATTCCTATGCCGTGCTGTCAACTTCATCCAGAAACTCATTCTCATCGTCTTATCATCACTCACCCTAGACACTCATAATAAACTCATCTCCAGCCCCGCATTTTACAAACTCGCCTTGCACTGGAGTCAGCCCAACCCATGGAAGCTCCCGGGAACTAAACAAACGGTGCCGCTGCAGCGTCAACCAATCATATCACCCCACACACATATCGGGTACGTACCCGCAAGACAAAAAAAAAAAAAAAAGTACTAAAGTTGCTTCAGGTTAATAAGGTAGATCGGCTTCAACCACGTGCATTCAATCGTGACGTGACGTCGCGACAGAGCCTCAACCTCCGAAATCACCATGGGCAAGAAACGGAAGCTGTCGCATCAGAATGCGCCCAATGCGCGTCCAAAGAAACTTACTCACCAGAACAAATCCGACCAGAAGAAACCGTCCAATGGCCCCGCGAAGAAGGGCAAAGGCAAGCAGCAGCATCAGAGTGATGATGAGCCAACGATACCCTTCGAGCCTCACCACCGCATACTGCTTGTGGGCGAAGGCGATTTGAGTTTCGCAGCGTCTATCATTAAGCATCATGGATGTGCAAATGTTACTGCTACGGTTCTGGAGAAGGATGCAGAGGAATTACTGTCCAAGTACCCCCACGTCGAGGACAACATCGCCGTGATTCGCGGTGATGCTCCCAAGACCAACGAGGCCATCGGAGAAGACAAAGACATACCTGCCAAAGAATCGGAAGCAGGCGAAACTAGCCAAGGTAACCAGAACGAGGGCGAGGACACCAATGGCGAAAGCGACAGCGAGGAAGACGACTACTACAACTCAGACGATCCCGACGCACCACCAAGACCTAAGCGAAAACTCACTCCCAACAACAAGCTCCTCTACAACATCGACGCTACTAAGCTTCCTAATTCACTCATACGCGCTCGCTTCGACCGCATCGTATTCAATTTCCCTCACGTTGGCGGAAAGTCCACTGACGTGAATCGCCAAGTTCGCCATAACCAGTCCCTTCTCGTTTCCTTCTTCGAGCGCGCCATTCCGGCGCTTGCGCCCGACGCTGTCATTGTCATCACACTATTCGAGGGTGAGCCATACACCCTCTGGAATGTCCGAGATCTCGCTCGCCATGCTGGCCTGCAAGTTGAGCGCAGTTTCCGCTTCCAGGCTCGCGCGTACCCCGGATATAAACATGCACGAACGCTGGGCGTCGTGAGGAACTCGAAGGGTGAAGTGAGCGAAAGTGGATGGAAGGGTGAGGAGAGGGCATCGAGGAGTTTTGTGTTCAAAAGGAAAGAAGATATCGCTCCGGTGGTCGGAAAGAAGAGGCGGAAGGGTGATGATTCATCTGACGATGAGGACTGAATTGAGATGTTGCAACACGAATAGAAACAGCGTAATTGGAGTCTGGTGTTATAGGACAGCAAATATAGAAATGCCAAGGGTATCTCGACCCCAAGCTTCCCGTGTTTATTCCCCAAGGGGGTGTTCCTACACCGGATGACCAACTGGATGGATTGCTTGCGTCGGAACGCGAATAATCGACCCATGATGAAGCACGATTCTCAGAAACACCAGAACGGTATGATATTAATATCAGGGATCAAGGCAACCCCCAACGCCAAGAAATGCCTCTGCAGCTCGAATTGTCCGAGTAGCAAGCCCAATAGAATATGCGGCCAACTCTGCCCCCCCGGATTGCCCATTGAACACAGGGTCCAAAATATACAGGCTGTTCGCCGTTTATATAGTGATGGTACAGTGCGCCTGGTATTGGCCCTTTAACTCCCGAAATGCAAGTGTGATTATATGTCCCAACCAAGCTCCATTAGTGCTCCTATCCGTAGACTGCAGTGCCGGGGGCTCAGCAGATCCTGTTGTGCAACCCTTTTGCTCGTGCTTCAAGCTGACGTCTTCTGCGACCCAACCCCCCTAGCCTCGTGATTCAGGCGAGACAGCTCGTTGGAAACATCCTGTAAATCCTTGTCAGCGCCTCTAGTGGCGTCCTCCAGATCCTTCGTATGGTTGGCCTCGTCTTCAAGCCTTTGTGCCTCCTCGTTCTCCCTCATTAATGCCTCCTCCTGCTCACGAAGAGCCTGCTGTTCAGCATCAACAACACCTTCCATGGCTGATTGCGGAGGAGGCGGCGGCGGAGGAGGAGGGCTGGGCGCATCCAGTTCATCCTCTCTTAACCTCTTCATGTTTGGCCCATCGGTTGGAGATATCGAGAGCGGACCTTCTACTTCCAATTCCCTCTTCCTCTTACGCTCAGGGCTTCCCAGAGAACCACTGCCCTCATTATCCGACACCGCGGCAGCATCAAGCCCATCAGCTGGAGTCCCATTAACATTGACTAAAGATGTGCCTTCAAGCCCAGCAGCAACGGAGCCAGCACTGATCCCTACAGCACTGGGGCCTTGGTCACCTTTCATCTGGGTATCTGCGTTTTCGCCCGCCCTTGGTTTCTGCTGATCACCGAATTTCTTAACAGCACGGTCTAAGAAGTCCTTGACGTACTGCTTCATTTTCCTCGCCTGCTTTTCACTTAGGGGTGCATTGGGGTCGCCGACCCGGTTGTTCTTATAGTCGGACGAGACAAGCTTTTTAGCTATCTCTTTACCAAAGCGCTTCAGCTCCTCCTTAGGAAGTTTGTGATGGAATTTGTCGAGGACATGTTTGATGTGGGGAAATACCTAGCAACCTGTTAGTAAAGAAAGTCCTTAGCCGAATTCGAATGCAACCAACCGTGTTTTCGTATATCTTCATTTGTTTTTCGACGGGAAGAGATCGCCATTTCTCCTCCTTCTCCTCCTTGGGTGGCGTGTCTGCCGTCTTGGGCGTCGAAACGGAAGTATGTTTAGGTGTTCCCTTCTCAGTGACCTGGGCGATAATACTTTGGATCGCCAATTGCTCCTTCATAGCCTTGGACGGTGCCTTGACAGCAGGTTCCGCTACAGGCTGGGTAGGTCGCTGCCATGTTGTGGTGCCTTGCTTGTTATAGAAATAAGTGTTACCTGCAGCATCCTTGGCGGTGAACCATCCTTGAGGAAGCCCACCATTGAAGGGGGGCCTGCGAGGGCGTCCACCGTTCTGGAAAAACGCGACGTTCCTTTGCGGCATGCTGTTTCGAGGACCTTTCGGCGCGTCAATGGTCTGTGGCGACGCTGTCTTTGAAGATTGCACTGCCTCCTCGTCTCGACCTGCACCGCGTCGCTCCTCAAATGAGTTTGCAGCGGGTGCGTTGGGGTCGAACTTGCGTCGTCTGATTCTGTACGCCACCTCCAACTTACTCCACTCGTCGAGAAGGTATTTTGACTTCGAAGCCACGTCTTCGTGCTCGGATCGTGTCAGACCCTCGATGGTGGCCTCAATTTTGGAGTCCTGGATCTTGTTCCTTGTCAAGCGTGGGAACTTGTCGAGAATATCCAAAACCTGAAGGACGACGTTGTGGTCCTCGATAAAAGTGTTGAGTGTTGTTTTGAGAATTTGGTAAGCGTGCATACGCATAACACAGTGGATGACGCGCTCCTCGTCGCACCGCAGGATACGGTCCAGTAATTTCACCGCAATCCATTTCTCTTTGCATTGCATAAGAGCAGCCATGACCTTTCGCGCGTCGTCCTCGTTGAGACTGCGTGAAGGTATACTGTTGACGTATTCCTCATCGTCCTCATCTGGCTTCTTCTTCCGAGGCTTCTTTGCCACGGAAGTATCCCAGCCGTCACCTCCATCGATACCCAAAGCCTCGACAGTCGCGACAGGCAATTTGGTTGCTCGCTCAGTTTGTGTTTTGCCTCCAATGAATCCCACGCAATTGGCTTCCCCGCAGTAGCAGGGTTGGGGGTCGGCACCATATCGGTCAACATTGTAGTTAAACACCAACTCTTCTCCGGATTGGATCTTGCGCGAGGCAAAAATGCCCATTCGGAGTTTGTCGCCAACCACCCACTTATCAACATAGCAGTTGGGGTTGCAAGAGTGATTGCAGAAGCGACCATAGTTGCCCTTTTTCGTTGCGTCCACAAACTCGCTCTTGTTTAGCGACATGAAGTAAAAATGCTTGATACCCTCTTCGTCGTATTGAATCATTCGACGGCGAAAGGTAGGCTCATTGATAACTTCGCCAATGTACTCAAAGACAAAGTCATTGGCTTGTAGATCAGAATCGGCACGGAGGCCGAAACCCTTCTTTTCGGTCTTGATGACAGAAACGCTGGCGTACTGCTTGCGCTGGAACCGCTGATTCTGGCAGCCCCCTGCACAATTTCCAGCCTCAGCGCTACATTCCATTTTTGTCGCTCGGTTGATGCAGTCCGAGTCCTCGCCACATGCAATATTTTCGCCATTGTCTGCAGAGAAAAGTTAGCAAGGCACCAGACCACAAGGGCTCATTGTGGGCAACGTACGCCATTCTTCCCGACACTCGCAGTCCAAGGCGTCGTTATCTGTAGATCCAAGGTGCTTTGAGCCGTACAGGCAATCGGGGATGAGCTGAAAGAAATTACAAGATTCGGCGGTCATGTCGGGTAGGTGGTCGAAAAGGACGGGTTCGCGGCTGGCTGCCAGCTTTTGAGAAGCCTTTCGAGAGAGCTTGGAGGGCCTGCTTGAGCTCGGTGTGTCTGCGCTTCCACTGCGCGACTTGACGCCATCGTGAGAACCGCTCGGCGATCGGGATTCTTCCTTGCCGCCATTCGTGATGGACATGGGAGTCCTCTCCTCCTGCTTCACCTGCGCGCCGTTTGTGCCCTCCTCAAGCTTGATTTCCTCCATTTTGCTAGTCGTATACTCGTCATCCTCCATTAGTACATCAGGAGCAAAAGCACAAAGGCCAGGTTTGGAGCGTGGTCTCGGAATCCAAGGTATCGAAGGTACTGGGCTGTCGCGAAGGAGCAGGACGTGTCGAGAGGTCAATGCGAACGCGAAGAATGACTCGTCCCAAGACAGCAAAAAGGGTGGAGTGTGAACGCGGAGTTGGTGGAGCGGGTAGACTATATCCCAGGCGCATCTACTGCAAGGCAACCTAGGGACCTTACGGGGGAACGAAGCAGAAAGTTAGAGGCGAGGCAAGGCAAGGCAAGACGAGAAGAGAGGCCCGAGAGAGGGTTACTTGATGTATGCAGGCCAAATCCGGGGTTAACGTTAAGCGGTCACGGGAAAAAGCGACGGGGCGAGACAAAGAAGCCAGGGCACATTGAGACCGTGCATCGACGATTACAAAAAGACAACGGGAGGGACAAAGCCAATTCGAGTCGAGAACAACTCAATCCGACCCAGGACAAACCAACCCCAAGGCAAAGCAAATAGCAAGCAAGCAGCATCCATCTTTTGTCGGAATTTTATGGCCCCGAGTGCCCGACGTAGTGGAAAAAAGGCCCGACCGAGGCAACTACAGCGCGCCATAATCGCTATTCCTCCAGTTGCGTGCAGCTCAGTAGTAAGCCACCGCCAAACAACCTTTAACCTACTATCCAATAGTTATCAGTGTTTACCTATATTTTCGCATCAATTCACACCGATTCTCGAGGCTTTAGGTCTCTGAGCGTCCTCAACGTGGCCGACGTATCAAGGATGCGCCTCAGCAGCTCCTGGTAGTCCCAACCCAGGGCCTCTGCAGCCAACAAGGTGAGACTTGCTTGATCCTCGCGCCCAGGCCGACCAGGACCCGTCATGTTCTGCAAACAAACGTCTTTAGCCACGCCTTGAGCGCTTCGGGAAGGACAGGACAAACCGGTTTCATGTTCACGTCAAATAAGGCAAACTTGGAGTCGGCCGAGTCCTTGAATCTGCGGACATCAATTCGAATCGGCGCTGTCACCGCCAACGCTTGTGTCACCCTTTCGCATTCCTCTGCCACCTGTTTGTATGCTGCCTGGCTCCCCTCCGCGGCGGTTATCGCCCTTGAGTTTGCTGTGACTGCGACGGCGCCATTGTAGGGAGCAACGCCATTGATGTGGTTGAAACGGGTCACAACAGGCAATGCCCAGTAACTACCTCCTCTAGATGTTGGCGGCATAACCGTGACAGTCGCCTCTTCGCCGGCAAGATATTCTTCCACCATGATAGAGGGTGATTCTTTAAATAAGGCCTGTGCATGTTCAATAAGTTCCTTCAAGCTGCGACAGACACGAACGCCATGGCTGCCACGGCCACGTATAGGCTTTGCGACAATCGGGAAAGGGAGGTCAAGCTTCTCAAGAGTCCCTTGAGTGTCTTGGCTCCCGTTTAGGGTCCATGCTCGTGGCATAGTAAACCCGCCAAGTTTCCGCAGTAGATTGTTAACAAATTCTTTGTCGTCGTATCGCTCGACAATCAACGGGCCTTGCCCCACAACTTTAATATGGTCTTGATGCTCCGCGAGACGAGCTGATACTTGAAGAGGATGCGACGAGAAGAGGATCGTGTTGGCCCATATATGGCTTGCGCCCTTCTTGGCAGCCTCTAGAATGCCATCCTCGGTATCGGGAAACGACCATCCAGATTGTTCACTTGGTTTGGGAGCATTGTGAGGGCAGATGACATCGACGTTCGGTGATAGGCTCAAGTTGTAGGCGATATCGGCGCCGGAGTCCATGTAACCTGCGAACACAGTTAAGCAAACACAGTGAATTGGGCAAAGAAAGGATAAGTCCTCGAACCTCCGGGCTTCTTTGGTTTCTGAATCCCATCAATAACGGGAGGGTCGAGACTTTGGTAAAGCACAGCCACGCGAGCTCTTGATGCCGTGGACATTGAAGCTTTCAGGTTAATCAAGGACGAGCGATGACGAAATTGTCGGCCAGCTCCTGTTGTGAGAGATTGTATCACGTGCATGGAACTCGACACAATGCGTTGCATGATTGAATTGGAGTATGATACTGATGGATTAGAACTAAAGACTCGAGAGAAGGAGAAGTTATTATATCGTGGAGCCTCTGATCTTGGATCTGCTCGTCGGAACCATCCGGTGGGCTATTCCATGGACGCAGATGGAGCAATCCGTGATATTACCTATACTGACTGACCAGGCTTTATCAATGCCAATTGACGAGATCAATGAGCTTCATGAGCTGTTTAAATATTATTTCTATGAGTTCTGCTTCCTATGATGCAATTGATCTATCGGCATTATAGGCTGAACAACAATCATCGCTCTTTTTCTTAGCTATTTCGAATAGGGCCCAGTCAGACGTTGCCAGCTCATTGTGCATTAATGCCTGTCTAGAAGATCAACGCCGTGGCTGGACCTAGTTATAAAAGGGAGATGCGCTCTTTTGTCTAAAGCGGTTGATTAATGCCCTGCCTGTTCCTTTTTTTTATGCAATGATGAACTGTCACTCGAAGTGAAGCAACTGGACTTACATCAGATCCAATGCTGATGCTGAGACTCTACGTACCGACTGGCCTGGAGTCCAGGTCTTGACGAACAGTTGGCCAGTGCAACGCTGGCGAAATACGACGAGTCGACCACCAAATCAATGACCAGTCATTCTTGTCTTCAACAGCAACAAAGAGACAACAAACTCTTGAGAAGACCCTAATGAATGGCCTGAAACCAAGGACCCGTCGCCAACTGGCCAATAGGCCTCAGCCCATCTCGTGAGGTTCCAGAGAGTTGCACCACCAGCCCCTTGCCCAACCCTGACGGTAAATAGCTGGGCAACTCTTGATTAATAGTCGCTGACTTTGCCTTGCACAGGATACTGCACATCAAGTCAAAACCAGGCTGAGCTCATCGCTGGTTGGTGGCCACACATGCATCATGGGCATGGATGGAACATGGACAAATACGGCACCAGCCGCATACGCGAGAAGCCAATGGAACATCGCCAAATCCATGTTGGTGTGTATCGATGGGCTGAGCCTGTGAGCACGGGACATGGACATGGACATGGAGTATGTAACTACTGTATTGTGTCTGCCGTCTACAGAGGGCCCCCCTTCTCTTCGATAAGCCCCCTACTCCGAGTCAGGCGCCTCCAGGTTCTAGTGGGATTGGTCCTTGGAGTTCTTTTTAGACCCGTCCTGATGCACCTATTTTTTGTCCGATGAGTGAGTGCTGCAGTGGTGCATCATGGCAGGGTCACAGTCATTAAAGAAACAGGGACCATGGACAAATTGGAGCTCTCCGAGTGAGACATTTAGAGGCCTCTCGACGCAATTACTCAATTCAATAAGCCTTTGGGTTGTCAGCTTGATTTGCCATGGATCCAACTTTGGTGGCAGTCATACTCACTCACAATCATATCAGATCAGCTCAGCGCCTCACTCGCAAACATGGATAGGAGGATTTCCAGATCCAGGAATCGGCTTAAGCTGTACCACGCAACACACGCACATGTACATGCACCGCGCATGCACAATCTCATTACATCGCCGTGCATCTCATCTCAACTCATCTCATCAGGGGATAATGAGATGAATTGTGCTGGATCGCATTGCGTCTTGTGCATCGCCTTCTCGGCCACTCCCGTCCAATATCATGTGCAGCAGTTTTACAAACGGGCTGAGGCGGTACTTGAATATTGAGCAAACCGATTAATCTATTTGGTGGCTTCAGTCCGAATTAGGTACCTACCTTACCTACATTACCTAGTCGTTGTCTCTGTGCACCCTCTGTCTGCCTTATAGGAGGCATCCAGGGTCTGACACTGACATTGACGTTGAGTCTGTCATTATCTGTTTCTCGCCCGTTGGTCTACTTGCACCAGCGTTGTCACCAAAACCTACCTACTTACTTACCTGCTGCCTACATTCACCACTGCGGTTCTTTTGATCTCAACATCGTCAGCGTGATCTGCCCTTCACTCAAACGAGCATCTCTTGCCAAGGAAATCTCCCCAAGATTCACCTTTATTACTTCACAAGCTACCGAAACCAAGTCCCGCTCCGCTTTAGAATAGACCTGAGACTTTAAGAACCGGTCGAAAACACACCCCATAAGGCGATCTCACTACGCCAGGCAATATCCTCTCGGAACCTGCAACTTTACCCAGGAATCAATAAGGCCTCTTCATTCTTTTCAATAGGTTCCAGCACAGAGAGTATCTCAGCCCAGACCTTGTGTTCCCGCATCTGGCTGCAAGTAGCAATCCTCGCTTCTTCGTCCATCCGCTATCACATGTACCGCAGCATCTTGAGCGAGTCGCTTCCTTTCGTCGTACCCGACGTCTCCAAGCCAGTTGGCTGGGTCCATCGTTAGGCTATATCGTGGCCCTTAAATGCAATATATCACAAGATTCCACAAACTCTTCGATCCTTTTCGCGTCTTGCCATCAACCTCCAATGAGTCTATCGACCGAAAAGCCCAAAGACGACATTCGCTTTCTAAAGACTTCCGCAGAACGAGGATCTAGTCCTCGATGGACTTTCAACTCTTCTCGCGGTTGAGATTTTATGAGAATTCACTTCAACATCTACTTTTGGGCCTTTTCCAAGCCTCATTCTCACCAGGATAGTTTTCAAGGGAAAGATATCAGCATGGAACCATTTAACGACCAGGAGAAGGTATATCTCGTCAAGCTAGCCTCCTGAAGTTCTTCAACTGACCAAACTCCAGCGACATCTCCTTGCCGAGATAATCAAGCACAGTCAATTAGATGTCCAATATTTGGAGAGTCTAGTTCGCCATATTGAGCCAAACTGGATGCAAATGCAACTCCCGAACGGTAAGTAGAAT
>JAAOAT010000346.1:0-139553 GCA_013186855.1 Fusarium ramigenum
CAAGGTAGGTATCAAAAGATGCGGCACATGCGCCGGTATCGAATCATGGGGTTTGGTCAAGCTAGCATTTGTATTGTCTCAGGTGTTATCTTTGTTCGATGCAGGTGATTTCTTTGAGCCTCAGTCCTAGCGACATGCTATCTAATGCTTTGGTCAGAGAAACAAGAGGTAGACTGTTCCCTTTTGTTATGCACACAAAGACCTTTGTCCCTCACACCATGTGGAAAATCAGGGTCCAGAGCTGCGGCGCAATCGATACTTCTTACTCTTGTGTTGCACGTATGGCTGAGCCCGGTGCGTATTGCGCTCACTGTCAGCTGCACATTTCTGCTTCGCTCCGTTCCGTACGAGGTAGTTCTTGCGGTCTGGTCTTCAAAGTCAGCAGGCGCTCTTATACTGTTGACTGATTAGTCTAGTACAATCAATCGTAATCTTGTCTCCCATGTGGCATCTTTGGGCGCGCGGGGAAATACAGATGGGATGGTTTGCATCTGGCAGCTGTGTTGCTCGAATAGGTAGCTCGATTAAGCATCCATGCCCCATTATCCACACTCCCCCCTTTTTTTTGATCCCCTGTTAACAACAACATCTCCACCAAAGATGCCTGCTCCCCCGCAAATCGCGACGTGGTTTATTTTGTTGTTTGCTGGCCTTGGCCAAGTGGACGGCGCATGGTATACCGAGGATAAGGACGAATTGATTATTAGGAGGGACACTGTATTAACAGCATATTCCTCGCCAGGTATCTCTATTTCATGCGATAAGTTGTGCTTTGTCACTGAGGCCCGCGAGACCAGGCTTATCCGTTCGATAGTCTCACGCAAGGCAGCCCAGGACTCTCACCGCAGGGCTGGGGCTGGGCTGGGCCGGGCTGGCTGAAACATACGTGTTAGGCAACGCAGTGTTCCATTTTCAACCACAAAAATCGATCAGCACCATCATCTTTACGCATGCACAGTGTGTCGCAATTGCAATCCCCCATAAGCATGGCATATACGATAACATCATCCTTCCTTTCTCTTTTCTACTTTCTACATGGGGCCAGAACAATCTCTCGGTAAGCGTAATGAACATCGTACCATCGACTCATGGCCGGGCCCGAGCTTCTTTTTTATTTTTTAGACACGAACGACGATAAGGGGCCTAGGGAGCAAGAAAATATGAGACCTTGATAGAGGGTGTCAAAATAAATTCATCAAACACTGCGCTAACCTTATGCTAAATTACCTAAATATTTCTATCGCTTAGGATCAAGGTTCTAAGTCGTTTTTGGCTCCCTTAGGCGAGAGAGGGCCCAGCCTCACTTTTCTTCTTCTTTCGGCCGGTTCCCATCATGATATCGATCAGTTCACCGACGCGGACCCGCGGGATCCACCAAAAGTGCAAAGACAAGTCACCAGTAAAAATGTAAAAATCACCTTTTGATTCAGACCAAATTACAATCTTGATACCCAAAGTCAAGTCGAGTCAAGTCACGACATTTGAGTTGAGTTGAGTGCAGTTCCCTGATTTGGCAATATCAGCCAAGCCCCGATCGTCCAACATTACGGCCCTTTTTCTGAACCTGTCTTACTTGACATCGTATCAAGTCACAAATCAGCGTAAATAAACATGACACTGTAGGAGCATTACGGTATTATGAGAATTAGTTCGGCCGAGAATGACTTGGACGTAGCAATAGGCACTGATCCTCTCCTACTAGAGGCAGAGAAACGCAAAAGAACAAATGAACAGTAAAAAACTCATTCTATCCTGTCCAGTAGTCTTCAAGACCGTCCATCCATCTTGACTCCAACTTGGCGGATTCAACACCCCAACCCGACTTATCCCCTCAAAGTTTGTGTGTATACTGTACTGTATCGCGCTCAACAACACCTTGGAAAATTCCCTCACGATCCCGCGAAGCCGACTTTCGGCGCGTGTGTGACAGATGAATTCGGTGCTCCCGAGCGAAGCTTCAATCTAGTCATTTCTACTAAATAGTAGCTTAGTCTACACTTTGATAGATAAGGTGAAAGCAGCATTTTGGTGGAATGCAGGCTGCTAGGGCATCTCTTATCCAGGCCCTCGCTCATCCCCGCAAAATACGCTGTAGGAATGGATCCAGCCTTCTGGTGCCAGGCGGGCCCCAGGCCTCAAAATGTAAAAAAAGGAACCAGAGCCCACGACGAGATTCCGGGCCTTGCTTGGCTAGATCCACCCCCAAAGTTGCTTTTCACTGTGCGCGGGATGCCTTGTTCGGTACCGCGAGACAAGACCTGATTGCCACTGTGGATTACCTATGATCCTTTGATACTGTGCCAGTGAGGCTCACTATCTTCCACTGACGGCACAGTGCGGCTCATCTTCCTCCAGGGGGACGTTTGCCACGCCCCCTCCCCTTGAAAAAAACAGAGCCCGCCACACTCCCCACCTCCTTTCGCTTGCCTGGCTTCACCTGAGGCTCCATCTTATTCACTCCCCACTTACAGGTCGGGTACAGCCTCTGCCTGTGTCTATATCCATCAGCCTTCCCCCCGAAATCCCCTTCCCCGGCTTTCTCTTCTCTGTCCTTTGATAGTTACTTTATATCAAGAGATTCAGATTCATCCCGTCACAGCTTATTAGCGTTTGTTTGCTTTTTCGTTCACGAGCTGGACCTCATCAAACTATTTTGCTTGACGCAATCAAACCATCTCACACACAAATCTCCCATCCCTTTGAAAGAGTGACACCTGCTTTATTTACCAAGGCGCCATCTCATTCCAGACGCACAAAAACAAAGGAACCACCATCAACAAACCACAACAACAACAAAACAATAACTTATAACTCTTCACACAACCCAAAGTGAATTAACAACAGATCCTTCTGGCAAAACAAATCACATCAAATCTTGTCATCATGGCTCACACAACCGAAACCTACTACTATTACGTCCCCAATCTTCAGGCCCTCGACCCTACAGCTCGCGAAGTCGACCCTTCAGCTTACGCCTGGGTGCAGCCCACAATCATCGAGGATGAGGATCTCACTTTTGGCGGAAAGGCTTTGAGTACCTGGTACGAGGAGGATCGTCGTCGTCACAGCAGTGGCAGCGATGAGGAGGAGCGACGCGGTCGTGAGCGTGTGCGAAGAAACTACTCGCGCTCCGGCAAGTCGCACAAGAAGTAAATCACATTTCTTCTACTCTCTCCTATAGAAGCAAGGAAGCGAATGCGGTTCTCGACACTATGATACCCCTTTAGACAACCGACACCTGAACTCTTTACTCTCCGCCGCGACAAACACCTTGCTCTCATCGCCATCACTTCCTCAGGATACATCTCGCCATCACAACGAACTTGAATCACTCGACATGTCCGCATGAAACGATACTATAGACACTCATATCACCAAACCTGTACTACCTCTTTTCGCTCTCCCAACCCGACATATTCTTTGGCATAGCATTCAGCATCACGACCGGGAAGCGCATTTAGATTTTTTAGGGGGGGTAACAACCCTCAACTCCCATGGACATTTTGATTTAGGCGTTTTTGTTTTATTATCCTTAGTACCTCCCTTCTGCATTTGGGAATACCCCCCCATGTTGGATCACTTGGCTGGTAAGCCAAGATAACGTATAACGTGGTTTAGAGCGGGACTTGGCTTTTACGGGCACATCTCCTTGTGGGATAAAGGAGAGTTGATTTGAACGCGGGACTGGTGGTGAGACCGATAAGAGGTAGCACCCACACTGAATGGCAGAAATACCATAACTTAACACTATCTACATTGTGTCTGTTGATTGTCCAAGTGAATGTGATGTGAATGTGATGGTCAGCTAACAAGATACCGCGCTCAGCGCACTTATCGCGTTAAACTGACATGACATGACAGATAACAAGTGGCATTTGACTCGCGTCATGTTTTACAACGTTGCAGTGCTTCATCGTCTGCAACGGCTCAAAGGGCGTTCGCATCATGCCCTCTATGGCAGATGATCTCCACATGAGGTCACGCACACAGTCATGCCACGTGCAAATCCCATCAAAACCCCCGATTCACTTTTGTGCATCAAGGCCCAAACAAAAAGTCGACGTTTCATTACGATTCAGGTTTTTTGTGTCAAAAGAATCCCATGCTCGTTGAATGACGTCGTTGTTGATCTTGTCCCAGCGACAAAGCATGTGTTTCATGCCGAGGTCTACAGTGTCAAGTGTTCTCCAACAGTTGAGAGGGGAAATGTCAAAAAGTCGATGTGGGAAAAGATCGGGTTTTGATAGGTTTGCCACTTTCTGTTGCATGACGAGGCATGGTTGCTCTCCCGGTTTTGTTCTTATCTTCAACGGATGGGCTCCGTGGGTTTTGAGTCGTTCGGAGGGAAAGATGGGATCGGCTTGGCAGTTGGAGATTATGTGGCGAGCGTGGCTGTACGTTTTGTATGATCACGACTGTTGGAGGCACAGTTTCGATGATGCCATTTTGAGGTGCTTAATGAGAGATTCTAAACAGACGATAACTTGTCGCGTTTCTCTCCAATGTACCCAGTCTTCAGTCTGTACTATGTAGCTCGCCACGCTGCGTCAGACTGGCGATGCGATGCTGGACTTTTGTGTCATCGTCATTGAAGAGTTGTGAAAGCATGAACCGGCCGATGTTACTACAGAACAAACGTTTTTACCTTGCCATCATAAGAAGTGAGGGTATTCGTAGTTGAATGTCCGCTCATGGCCGTTATGTTCTTGTTGTTGATCGGCATGCCCCATTGTCTTCTCCTCATCAACTCCCTCTCGTTCTAGACCACATCGACCTACGCTGATCCCTCACAGCACTGAATCTAGACCGAACAAATCACTAAATTTGGTATGTTATGGCCATGTCTGACCCGAGCACTCGGTAAAGCTGACCTAAATCTGCTTGGTGGAACGGGCTGCGCGATGATCCGCGGTCGCTAGAGAATGCTGCATTGTGCCGATCCTTTAGCCGTGTTTCACGATGATGGTAATTATTCCGAGAGCTGATCGATGAATAATTTGGCACAAAGTCTCTGATACTTCGAAGAACTGGTTGCGATGAGTGTCTGCCACGTTAACGGCGAGTGTTAATGTGGCAGACAGGAGTCTCGCTGAGTTGCGCAGGCGAGGAAGCTTGAAGAGCATATACATGGCTAACTTTCGAATCTGCTGCATCTCAGTCTGTTATTCACTTAAAAACCAGTATATATGACTATGTACGGGCGACAGGAGTCGGAGTGTTTGGAGAGCCTCCCAAGGGCGTCGCTATCGATCTTGAATCAGTACCTCACGGTCGGTCATATTCGAGCTTAGGGCTCATTGAGATGAGAGCCATGGAAGGCCCGGGGAACTCATCAGCTCAAAACAGATAGTCATTCGTTATTTATCAAGCTAAATATCGCAGTCTACGGTGACCTAGGCTGGTGATTAGCTCTTGAGATGGTCGCGATAGATGTTGGTGTCAATAGCTAAATATTCAGCCTGGGATATAGGGAACATTTGATCTACATGACCATTTAATGAGAGAAAAAAGCAATTGCGTACAATTCCTCACTTCCTCTTGTTGTCTTTCCTCTCAGGCGATGGTTTGCATAGTGTCGCGGGACCACAATCGTAAGAGAAACGGACTTCAAGGTAATCTTATAAGATAATCGTGGCGTGGGAGCCTCGCAGTAAAAAGCTTCCCAATAAGAAACTTCTATCAAATGCAATAAGGAGGTTTACATCTCTGCGACAGGCTGGCCTGCCTCTGTGCTGTAGTCAGATCTTTCTCCTCCATTCCTTCTTGGCTGCTACGCAGCTCGCTCGGTCAGATTCTGTTACCAGATTCTTATAAGAAGACCTTGCTGTGAGCTATTATCAATCCTATTTTAGTGTGAATATGAAGGCATCAAGACCATGCAGTTGTCTCAAGGCATGCTGCAAGTGCTAATTGGCATCCGCTCCAGGGCTCCAAAGCCACCAAGATTTGGGTGTCATGGCGAAGACAATGCCAAAGGAAGTGAGAGAGAAGCCAAGCTACCTGATGAAGTAGTAGTCTTTATTGGGGTATTTATGGACAGCCGATTTCATAAACTAAACCTGCCGGGTTGATAGGTTGTAAGAAAGGAAACGGTTGAGCAATGAAGTTTACAGCATTTGTTGACGCTTACTTGCTGCATTCCAAACCCTAGGATACTGGATCAATTTGACTTAACTTCTGGATCATTGAATGAAAGTCTCTTCAATCCTCCACCCTCTTCATTGATGGCTTACAACCTGCAGGTGTAGAGCATGCAAAGGTTGCCAGACATGATCTGATCCGAAGCGCTCCAGGGTATCCTCGCGAACAGGCATCAGCATCGACAGGCCTCCAACCAACACCAGCACCAACACCACGATACATTGATCTTGATGGATTTACCCTCCCCTCGTGACCAAACAGTACGTGACATCTTCTCTCTGCGCCAAATCGCACAACGAGCGACAAACGCTGCCTAAAACCTCACGCACCCCAGAAACCACCACTCCAGCCGGGCGCATTCACCCAACGCCCAAAAACAACAATTGGTCATTTCTCACAAATGAGGCTCAGCTCTGTCCCACCAACTCATTTTCAAGCTTCAATAGAATCATGCAGGTTTATGCACACACTCCGCCTCTTTGCCGCCCAACCCTGGTCCAGCCGCAGTATGAAAATGGAACCTCAGCTTCTCTCGGCGGTTAATTCTTCCACTTCTTCACTACCTTGAAAATGCCAGCTAGAATTCATGAGAAATGCGTTGATTTTAGGGTGATAACATGGGATAAAGGTATGTAATTGAGATTGAGGGTGAGAGCGTTGCTGATGGGTTTAGGGAATGAGAAGTGGCTTCGTGAGGATGTCCGACCGGGGGACTTTTATGAGGGGGAGATACCTGCGCTGTGGAGTGAGTCGCATGTTATAGTCGTGTAAGTTTATTCTCATTTGGGTCAAGAATAATGCTGATTATGGGTAGATTCGCGGATGCAGATAAAGTACGCGATTGCTCATCGTGTAGGAAACGCTTCACCGATGTCTTCTGTATGCCTGAGCTCTGGTGGTCAAGCTACAGCCGTCGATCAAACGGCTACTTTGGAAGCGAGACGTTTCGCGATAACAACGGAATGATCACGGCATTGAGTCAGTCTTCCTCTAACCGTCGAACTTCATGTTCAGAGTACTGATAGAGGTAGATACGTGGTCACGATTCCTCGTCAAGCAATTGAACGAAACCTCCCATCAATGGCATAAATTCAACATCCTAACACGCTGGATAAAAGATCCTCAACAAACAATCCTTCTTGTCTTCGAAGCACCCAAACAACTGCATCTACGCGATAGATTCCCTAATCCACTGCTCCTAAACTCGCACAACGACACGCTCAGCGATCCCTTCTGGTTCTATCCCCGTCTATTCGAAGATCTCTCGCTTCTTCAAGATAACTCGGTCTGGGCAGTTCGCGACCACGTTCGAAGAATTGAGAAAACAGATCTTACACAGAAACCTGAGCCGAAATATAGAGCTATGCATGATACGGCTAGACATGCTATTCACGTCTCGGAGACGCTTGAGGTAGCGGAAAAGACTATCACGGCGATCATACAGCAGCATAGTACGTTTGAGGCTGAGGCAGCTGGGGGGAATAGACCTGCGAAGGCAAAGTTTCGACATGTGGGTGAACGATTACTGTGGTACATCCACATTCTGCAAAGTCTACGCTGCAGAGCCTCCGCGAACAAGGAACGGCTTCTTAACGAGATCCAACTCGCGTTCAACTCAGTAGCGCAGTACGATTCTCGCATCTCTGTCAAGATTGGTCAAGCCACTCAATCCGATAGCGCAGCTATGAAGACCATAGCTTTCGTGACACTCACATTCTTACCTGCAACTTTTATATCAGCGTTGTTCAGCATGTCGTTCTTCAAGGTTGATGATGACACGGGAGTTTGGAGTGTGAATGAGAAGTTTTGGGTGTATTGGGTGTTTGCGGTTCCAGCTACACTGTTTACCTGGGGGTTGTGGCTATCGTGGCAGTGGTTTTATAGACCGGTCAAGATTGGGGAGGAGGAGAAGCCTGTGAAGAAGTTTGGGGACTTGATTGGGTTTGTGGAACGGGGAGGGATGGACGAGGAACATGAGATCTCTTGAGCTGGGAAGGATGGACTGGGTGATGTTATAGTTGGATAGCGGGGTTGCGACTTGGATAGCTTGACATTTTGAGATGCAAATGGGTGGCCTTATCATATATATATTACTGATGAACTGGAAGTCACATTGATCACGTGCTAGTATCCGTGTACTCATATCTCGTTCCTCATTCCGTTGTGCTGCTGTAATCCAACTGACATCCCAAACTACCATCACATGTTGCCTCCAAATCGCAAAAACCAAAGACGCTAACTATCCATTAAATGAGGGCATTGCACCTGGCTCCAACATCATAGTCAACAGGTTGAACAGTATCAACCGTCACAATAGAAGCTGGCTTTGCTGAAGTGTCATACTCTTGCACGACTACCGGCGCTGGCGATGCAGTTGTCTCCAATCCAGGCGTCGGGGTCGACTGAACCGTCACCTCCACCACAATACTATCCTGCGGCACTGGTGTTGAGACCTGAGGAATAGGGGCCGTACTGTTTTCAGTTGCTAGGCTAGTACCAGCCAAGATGTCATTACTACCGTATCCGCTGCTGACAATGAGTGTAGTGTTGTCCGGTGTACCAGGGACTTCGACCAGAGGAACGTCGCTCGTGATGATCTCAGGCTGGTTATTCTGCATAAATACCGGATACACAGGTTGCTGCACTTGGGTTTGGGATGTGAAAAGTGGTGCTGGTTCGGCCGCATAGTCGGGTACTGTGTACGAGATGGTGACCTGCTGCTGAGGCATTTGAGTTGGATCGTAGACATACGGCTGGGTAGAATAGGTCTCTTGTGCAGTAACCTGATATACAGGCTGTTCAGTTAACTGAAAGGGAGGCTCAACGACAGACTGCTCAGAAGTAATGACTGTCTCGTAAGATGTTGTCTGCTGGGTCAAGATTGGCTCTTGAGTGGAAGTAGTTTCGAACGTAGTCTGCTGCTGGACTTCAAAGCCGGGTTGCTGCTCGTATGTTTGAGTGTACTGGACCTCCTGCTCGAAGGCTGGCTGGCCGTCATTCATTGTGTAGGACACCTCAGTGGTGACGCTGAACTGCTCAGGCTGCTGCCCGAAGGCAGGCTGTTGATCAAATGCAGGTTGTTCGAAAGCTGGCTGCTCAGTTTGTACTGAATACTCGAATGTCGACTGTTGCTCATAGGCTGGCTGCTGAAACATTGACTGCTGGTTGTCTTCAAAAGAGAAAGACTGCTGAGGCTGAGAGAAAGACGATTGCTGATAATCGAAGCTTTGCTGGAACTGTCCCTGTTGCTGGTCTTGGAACCCGCTCGAGTCATCACCTCCAAACCCAAAGTCCCCGTCATCGTTGTAGTTGTCATCGTACTCGCCATCGCTTCCGGAACCAACACCACCGAAGCTGTTGACTGTGTTCAACATGCGACCCATCTTTCTCCAATTCTTCTTCTTGCCAAGCTTTCCAACCTGTCGACTTGCCATCTCAACACCTTGGCCAGTGAGTCTTGCTGCATTGACCGTCGCTGAAAGGATGCTATCGCCGACGTTTTGCGGCTGATTCGGTTGACCAGGTCGTGCTTTTCTCACAATGACCTGCTTTCCTTGCTTCGTCGCTCGTGGCTGCTGTCCCGGCCGATCCCACGTCGATAAACCAAGCTGTTCATTGATGTAAAACGGCGTCATGTCTGGCGTTCTCAATTCCCTCCAACCATCAGGCAGAGAGTTGGCAGGCTTAACCCAAGAACTGGTCCCCAATCTCTTGTTGAAGTAAAATGTTCGACCATCAGGTGTCTTGCGCTCATCCCAGCCAGGTGGCAATCCAGAGAATCCAAACAAGGCCGCTGCTGTGGGCTTCAGGTGTGTCTTCAGGCCCGTCGAGTTATGAGTGTACCAGAGTCGACCTGAGACGTTCTTTCGAATAGTCCACATTTGGGTTGTCGCGTCTTGGACGGAAGACTGAACTCGCGGGTCGGATTCAGTGGCGTAGTAGGATTTATCGTGGCTGTGGGAAGTGTTGACTGCGTTGGAGGTGAAGCACCACACACAGAAGTTCGTTGTGATATGCGCTGTGCTGCAGATGAGACAAGTGTAGACCGACA
Organism: Fusarium ramigenum; assembly: GCA_013186855.1. Lineage (NCBI taxonomy): Eukaryota > Fungi > Ascomycota > Sordariomycetes > Hypocreales > Nectriaceae > Fusarium > Fusarium ramigenum. The sequence continues at coordinate 10,193 of JAAOAT010000346.1, forward strand.
CGTTGAGAGGTATTCCTGGGAGTGTCAGCGACAGTATTGGTTCATCCAAACGACCATCTTACCCTTTCGACAATGGTTACACAACTGAGGTTGCCCAGTAGATGTGCGTCTCAGGTCTGCAGCAGGAGTAGCTTGAACAGCTTGAGTCGGCTGAACTGCTGGGTTATGTTGAGCAGGAGGATTATGCAGAGGCGCTTGAGTATGCTGAGCTGGAATATTCTGCTGAGCCGCCGGGATTTGTTGAGCTGCCGGGGCATACTGAGCCGGGTGAGGTTGCTGGTGAGGTTGTTGTGCGCCTGGAGCATGCTGTATCGCTGGACTTTGCTGGACAGGAACATGTTGAACTGCCGGGGCTTGCTGGCTCACAGGAGGTTGCTGAGCCGCGTTAGGAGCTCCATTCGGCCCCCATTGTGGTGTGCCCGCGACGCTTGGTGTAGCGACAGTGGTAGCAGGCGTTGCGATACCGGCGCTGCTACCGCTGATGCTTCCAGGTCTGCCGTGATCGGCCACAAATGAACCGATGTTGCTGTTGGCAGTATCGACACGATGGATTTGCGGAGTTGGGCTTGCAGGGGATTGCTGTGGTTGCGCTTGGTGAGCGTTTGGCAGAGTCGTTTGAGGAGCGGGATTTGGTGATGGGTTTGTAGGGCTGAAGGGTTGTTGCTGAGGGTGCTGCGCTTGGACATGCTGCTGTGGAAGCTGTTGCTGTTGCTGTTGCTGATATTGTGGCTGCGGCGCTTGTTGGTGCGCTTGCTGATACTGAATCGGTTGTTGGTGAGTTGGAGGATGTTGAGGATGAGGGTTGCTTTGCTGTTGTTGCTGCTGGGGAGGGTACTGAGCAGGTTGTGCTTGCTGGTGGTGAAGTGGTTGGCCTGGGTGTGGTACCGACTGAGCTTGGTGAGTCTGCTGTGGAATTTGTTGCTGGTAAACAGGTTGAACCTGTTGTCCAGGATGATAAGACTGAGGCCTCTGTTGTTGAACATGTTGCTGTTGCTGCTGTTGGATGTGAGGAGGATACCCAGCTTGCGGATGCTGCTGTTGAGGAGCAGGTCTATGCGGCAGCGAAATGCTCTGGCCTGGTGTTCCAACCGGTTTCCCAACAGGTTTCCTAGCCACAGACCTCTGATGCATCAAAGGCTGAGGCGTCGTTTGTACAACATTGCTCTGAGGCTGTGGAGACGCCATCTCGACTTGACTTACACCAGCAAAACTCAAGGTCAAGGACAAGAAATGACAAGACGGGAGATAAACGGGAACCCCGCTTGGCAATGCATTCTATTTATTGCTTTTATTCCCCCTGTCCATCACAGGACTTTATCAATCGAGACCTGAAAGAAAACTTCGTATCTGGTTGTGCCTCTTCTTTTCTTACTACTCCTCTATCTGGTATGTGCAAGGGTCTCTCAGCCGCAGATATGCAACCATTCACAAGACAGCTTGGTCGGCTTCGTGGCGCGCTATGAGATGCATCTTTCTTTTTGGGGATAAGCTCGAGGCAGATTTGGGGTGAGGGCGTTTTTAGTTGCCGTTGTTGTCTCCGATGTTTGGTGTGTTGAAGCGGGGCAGTTCCGCTGTGTTTGATCTGTAGCTGGAGGTAGGTAGTTGTAAAACAATTGCTATTGAGCGGGGCAGTGTCGATGGATCTTCAGATGAGGTCGCATATTATCTTCCAGGCTTTAGCGATTAATGGATGGATGTTGAAAAATAGAAGAAGTGCAATGAACAACCTACCTAAGAAGGATCGAGAGTCCCGAGCTTTTCTTGTTGACAAAGCAGGCACGAAACATGCGTCTGTGGGTGCCGCTTCCATTTCTCGGCGGGAGGATATATTGCCAAGTGGAAGTGACCCTTTCCAAACCCAGTCCCTTCCTTAGTCGTTCAAACTTCTCTCTTACACTCCCTCAAACGAATAGGCACAAACATCCCGTCGCTAACTGCATTAACAGGGTAGGGTCCTTTACACCAAATTTGATGCCTGTGCACGTCACTGATCTACCAATGGAATCCAACACACCGTGTGGTAGACGCGGGCAGCTGCAGGCGGAACCAACACTCTCATTCTTCATCCGCAGCCTGATTCTATTCCCCGCACTTCAGCATCACGAGAGGATCCTACCGGAGGAAAGAAAGCTTAGGACTTCAATCCTAAATTACAAAAAGATTTAGGTAAGTCTAGCCTAGGTACCTAAGCTTAGGATACCTTTACTAAGTTTAGGATATCTTTTGCTAAGTTTATTTGACAGCCTATGTCAAGGTCCGGCCTTTTCTTGCCATTGAGGAGGAGCCATGTCTGGACTGGAAGGCCTAGGCATCGTTGCAAACGTCATTGCCGTGGTCGACCTGTCCCTCAAAGTTATCTCATGGTGTTCCAAGTACGCCCAGGACGTCAAAAACTCCAGCGACGGCCGCGCTCGACTGCTACAGGCAACCATTACCTTGCATTATGAGTCTGAGAAAATCCGTGATCTTCTCAACGGCAAAAATGGCAGCAAGCTGAAAGGTTCCCAGAAGCTTGCACATGCCATGGGAAGCAGCGAGGTTCAGTTACGTGAGCTCGAAAGTCTATTATCCGACAAGACCAACTGTTCAAGTCTTAGATGGCCGCTGCGGAAGGAAAAGGTCGAAAGCGCGATTCGAAGCATTGAGAATGCAACAAAGACCCTATTAGAGGTCCTTCAGATTGATACGGCGTAAGTAATTTCTCTCTCGCTTATTCATTTGAAGCAATTGGCCACAAAACTCATCCCCTTTTGCCTCATGGGTCTCGTTTTGAAGCTATCATCAGTACCTAAATAGGGATCTTTTATCTCAAAGAGGAGGTTTTCTTCGATCTTCATAGAGGGGTCATTTCATGACTACCCTCCGGGGTCCTGCAGCTGGCTTGCCTTCGGGGACCCTGCCCGGGACCTCCTCAAGCGAAAGGCAACCCAAATCCGTCGCCTACAGCTCCAGAAGGACCTTCTTCCGATCAGTCAGCCGGCTGATCTGTGAATAGCTGCACTTTTAAGAATAATAATTCTGATCACTAACTGCTCTGCAGAGGCATTATCCTTGATATTGATGACAGGACAGAAGCTGGCCAGCGAAGAGCAGTAATCGATCAGTTGCCCTACGTTGGTGATGCAGTTTGGGACTCACATGCCGAGGAACATAATGCGACCTGTCTGGAAAACACCCGCAAGGATATTCTACGGGAGATCAAAGAATGGGCCGAAGACAAAACTGACCAGTCGAAGACGGTATTCTGGCTGAACGGCATGGCGGGCACTGGAAAGTCCACTATCTCACGCACAATTGCCCGCTCCCTATCAGAGACTGGGAGATTAGGCGCATCATTTTTCTTCAAACGTGGCGAACTGAACCGAGAGAAAATATCCCAATTAGTCCCTACCATTGCACGCCAACTTGCGACGAACCGGCCGGCGCTCGAGCCTTATATCTATAACGCGGTCCTGCATGATCCAACTATTGCGAGCAAAGCAGTCAGAGTTCAATTCGAAAGACTTATTCTGGAGCCCCTCTCTCAAAGTTCAACTGAGACTCAGGATACAAAGCCCATCACTATTGTCGTCGACGCGCTGGATGAATGCGAGTCTGATGATGATATTCATCTCATCATCGACCTGGTTTCTCGTACAAGGGACATAAAGCAACCGCGAACTAGAATATTTGTGACGAGCCGCCCTGATCTTCCGGTTCGTCTAGGCTTCATCGATGTGCAGGGAACTTATCAAGACCTAGTCCTCCACGAGATACCCGCTCAAGTAATAGAACACGACATATCGACATTCTTGGCCCACGAAACAAATCTGATTAAAAGAAGATGGGATTCTTCGATTGCTGAGGGACGTAGACTGCCTGACGACTGGCCTGGAAACGCCACCATCCAGCTCCTCGCAAAAAGGGCAGCGCCCCTCTTCATCTTCGCCGCAACTGTATGCCGCTTCATAACTGACCGGAGGCATGGCAGCCCCGACGAGCAGCTCCAAAGGTTCCTGGAATCTTCGGCCGAGGACACCTCATCTCGGATGGAGCTTACTTACGGGCCAGTCCTTGGTCAGCTGTTTGGTTCGCGTTGTTCCAAACGCAAGAAGGAGATGATCATTCACGAAGTCAAGCGAATCGTCGGTACCATCATCAACCTCGCCATCCCTCTATCATCATCCGCACTGTCGAGACTCATAAGAATTGAACAGAAGACGATTGATGTCAGGCTGGATTTTCTCCATTCGGTTCTCAGCATCCCGTCCTCTTCTTATGAACCAATTCGAATGTTTCATTCATCCTTTCGTGACTATCTGATGGACCCAGACATAGAAGGGAATCCCTTTCAGATTGAAAAACAGACATTGTCAAGAGATTTAGTTGGAGACTGCTTCCAAGCGATGGAGAGCCTTAAAACCGATGTCTGCCACATGGGGATGCCAGGTATGCTCCGTTCGACACTACGGCCCGAGGTTATCGACCAATGTCTACCCCCGGAGGTTCAATACGCATGCGTCTACTGGATAGACCATCAAAAGGTTGCAGGAATTGCCCCCGGAGATGCCGCTGCCGTCCTCAGCTTTTTGGAGAAGCATCTGCTTCACTGGTTTGAAGCCATGATCTTAATAGGCAAGGTCTACTTGATCACCGGCCTAATCAGGAGTCTCAAATCTGTGCTGGAAAGAAAGGTAAGACATGAATTGGTTAAGAACTTCCAGATCGCTAAGACTTCATTTGATAGTCTGCTGTTGACGCAAAGTTGATCGATTTCCTTGACGATGCAATAAGAATCGTTGATAAAAATACCGAAATGATCAACCTAGCACCCTTGCAGATATATCACTCGGCTTTAGTGTTTGCGCCTAGGAACAGCATCGTCCGAAAGACCTTTGTCGCCGAAATACCAGCTTATTTGAGAGGCGTGGCAGGCAGAAGAGCCGACTGGGATCCACGACTACGTTCGTTCCAGAACTCTAAGCCTAGAAAGTGGCACTACGGAGATAGGCGCTCTACCGTGTTCTCACCCGACTCCGAAGTATTGTATTCTATCTCCAGTGGAAAATATGTCAGAGCCTGGAGATGCGAGACAGGCGAATGCATCGAGGAGCTCGAGATAGCAGACAACTCTCGGATGGCTCTTTCTCTCAATGGAAAATACCTAGCAGTGACTACCCCCGAGCACAAGATAAGCCTATCCTCGGATACAACAGCACATTTTCTAGAGCCAACACTAGACACAGCTTTGGGTGATTTAGCCTTCTCACGAGACTCCGCATTACTATGGGCATGCTCAATCGAGGGACAGGTGAAAGCCTGGGATGTGGCAACGGGAGTTTGCGTGAGAGATCTCAAATGTCCATGGGCCAGGGAAGCTGATCCCAAATCTCGTGAAGACTACATGTGTCAGTTCGAATTCTCATTGGATCACTTCACTGCTCTGCTTGTTTCAGACTATGCTGATGCGCATGTCTGGTTTCTTGAACATGGTGATGGTGAGAAATCCTTTGACATCGCGATACCAAACGGTGCCTGGCATATGCCCAGTGGCTTCTCACCAGATGGGAAAGTTTTAGCTGCACCTTCAGAAGGAGATGAAGTAATGAAGATCTGGGATCTCCAGACACGCCAGTGTGTATGGGAGCTGAAGCTGGAGGAGAAGAATGGCTGTCAGATAAGAGACTTTGTCTTTTCTCCAGACTCGCGCCTCCTGGCGATAGCATATGGCAACAATTCAATATTGGTCTGGGATATTCGGAGTGGTAAGTCCTCAGCAAGACTCAACATCAGGCGGCACCTCTCCCTCCCTAGTATTTCATTCTCACCCGACATGAACTTTCTCCTTCTCAGAAGTAAGGGAGAGGGTTGGTTACGCAGCAACATTGAAGTGTGGGACTTGATCGCAGAAGCCTGTGTGACAATGATGCAATGCCATGAGGACGATGATATAGACCATATCTTATTTTCTCCGGATGGGCAGACATTTGCTTCTGTGCGAAAAGGTGGCGGTAAAATACAGTTATGGGACTGGCCAGGCCTCCTCAAAGAGCCTCCAGAGGACTCAAAGGAAACGACATCCCTCATTCTGTCGCATGATGCATCGACAGTAGTAGCGTCATACGAAAAGAACGAACTGAGGGCATGGGATGCCGCGACAGGCGAGATGCTCTATGAGATACGCACTAAGCGCAAAGGCTCCAAGATACGGTCTTACAGGTTTTCCCCAGATTCTGCGTTTATAGTAACAGACAGATGGAGTGAAGTGGCAATATGGGATGCACGCGATGGTCATTGTGTGTGGCAATTCAGCCAGCACTACGAAAGGACCAGGGTGAATTTCTCACCAGACTCTCACCGCATCGCAGTATGTATTGACTTATACTTTGGTAGGGGTGGTCCTTGCATTGAGGTCTGGAAGCGGAATAATGGTACATTTGATCTCGAACATACCTGGATGGGGATGCGGGCATATGACTTTTTGTTTTCTCCGAATGGCAGCCTATTGTTCACTAAGTACGGGAAAGGGATAAGAATTCTCAATTGTGACACAGGCGAAGTGCTCCAAGAGATACCATTTAATGAACAGGAGATCACTGCGCTTTCGATGGCAATTGCCGAGGATTCTTCCACCCTTGCTCTTGGACTTCCATCCGAGATTCAAATATGGAACCTTGAGTCAATGGTGTGTACTAAACAGTGGCAAGCTGAACCGGATTCCAACTTGATCCTGTCTTCCACGGAAACTCTTTTGGCCGGTCAGTCTAACAAGAACGTCCGAATCTGGAATTGGACGACTGGGGAGATGCTCGCTGACATCAAACTTTCCGAAAACGATTGGAAGATCGATACCTTCTTACCAGATAACTCTGGAATCCACACCAATTACGGAGTCATTCCAATGAATCTTGGAACTCTCTCATGCCAACACCTCACACCAACGTTCAGACTCAGAAATCATTGTATCCAGTGGAAGGAGAACGATTTGATCGAACTGCCACGTGATCTTCGAGGTATTCCGACTGCCATATCAGCGACAAATTCCGATCTCACTGTTGCATTTGGGTGTAGCTCGCAGCGGGTCACCATTCTCAAGATCTCAGAGGACGAAGAGTTGAGACGGTTGCTTCCTCTCATCGAAGACACTTAAAAAGCCTATGAACTCAGGACCTTGATCCTAAATGACATGTGTAATGACAAGGAATTGGGTCAGATCAAGATGTGCAGAGTGGTAACCCTAGATTAAGCTCAGGTAGCTCAATGAGACTCCATTCACACGATCCTAAATGACGAAATGATTTAGGTAAACTTGCCTAAATTTAGTATATCTTTACTGAGTTTAGGATATCCTTTACAAAATAATTTTGTTACCTTATCATAAAATTCCGTGTTTTGTTGCTCCCTGAGTACCCCTTTCGTAGATACACCGTTTTGCCACTTCTCCTTTGAGCTCCACTGGTGATGAGCCTCTGAAACATCCCCAGCATCCTCCCGTGCTTCAGCAACAAGCCTTTGCTGACCGGAAGTGTATCCTTTCATATAAACACCCACTGAGGCGTCATGGATCTCTGACTTGTCGCTATCGCCCCCATCACTCTCGCTACATGGAATGGGCTTCTAGTGCCATCTTCAAAAACGATCAAGTAGTCATCCTTGCCATTTCCGTTGATGTTAGCAAAGACAACACGTTCCTCGGGCTTCGCCCCGCTAGCAATAGTAGCCATGAAGTCCCAGTTGGCATAGGGGATGTTCCAGTGCTGTCGTAGGTGTTCGCAGCACCGCCTCCGTAAATGATCAGAAGACCATCATGGCCATCACCGTTGGCATCCATCGATCCTGGCCGACTGTCACTAACACGTTACTGTTGGTTACCTCAACTCGGCATGATTGCCTTGCCTCCTCCTTTCTTCCTCGCACTTGTCCTGTTCTTCACATCCGATTGGCGCCTCCTGCCTCCACCTTGCATATTAAGCTGCCCCTCTAGCACTCGCAAAGACAGGATCAATTACTGCTTCCCCCTCATAAACGAATGATGTTTTCCCTCCACTATCGCTTTCTCCCTGTAGGTATCCGTTACCTACGAGTGTGCTTTGTAAGGCTTGAAGAAAAGCCGGATGTGTTGCGTTCTCTCCTGTTAGTAAGATCGTGTCGAGGCGGAATCCTTGAGGAACTGTGCCACAGAAACCCTGCAATCTTTCTTTCACGCGAGCCCAGAAGTCCGATTTGTCCTCCGAGGCAGCTAGACCTAGTTTAAGGTCTACAAACGTCCGGTTACCGCGTCTGGGCTGGAACTCTGTAAATGCAGACCAGGTCCTGATAATATCTCCACGTAAATCTGTAGAGGTGATTCCCACAACTAGGGTTGTCTCCAGAGGAACATTTTCCTGCTCCTTCTCACATTGCCAGAAGTTTTTGTAGTGCTTACACAGACCCTTCCCATGTCCCGCGAGAACAGCATATGACTCGAGAAGCCGGCCTGGGTATCCGCCGGCAGCGGGCAAAGGAAGTACGACTTTGGGACGGGGCAGACCAGCGGCTACCCACGGTCGAATAAGTGCATATTCGAGCGCGTCCCAGAGGTCAGGTTCTGCCAAGCCTTGGATTTGGGAGTGCGACACAGCGACTCTATCCAAGGGACTCGCGACTGCAGCAGAAGTCACGTCGCGTAGCGAGACAAGCATGGAGGCGATGATGCCGACATCGGGTGTAGCTGACCTTCCAATCTTCTTGTTGAAAGACCGCCGCAACTTCTCCCATCTGGATGGTGGTGGAGGCGGAGGAGAATTGGCTAGACGCTTCACGAGTGCTGCATATTCCGGGGTTGCAGGAATAGACGCAATATTATTAACAGTGCCATTATAGAGGTTCACAGCAGCGGCCCTAGCAATCGATCAATTGGTTTAATTATAGCTGGAGAGATCAGAAGTAAAGGACAGCGTACGCGGAGCTTAACGTGAGACTGAAGCCAATCCCAGGGGCATCGTGAACACTCGCAGGTAGACAATCAGCGCAAGTGGGAAAGGGCTCAAAGTAGTCACCAGAAGCTTTTGCACTGCCAATCAGACCAAAAAGAAATGCTAAGCGCATGGCGGGATTGAAAACGAGAGGAAATTTGCATGAAACGGAGTAAAAGAAACGTAATACAGACAGGGCGCTGAACAAGGTTAACCGGGTTCATGGTATATCACAGAAGATGTCACATGACAAACTGAGCAAGCTATAGCAACCAACAAGCATAGAGAACAAAAGATAGGCCATCAAAAAAGGATGGCTAATTGTTTAACTCTAACTTATTTAGCCTTAATTTGTAACCCTCTTACGCTATACGAGAGGTAGTAATTGCCCAAGCTGGAGTCAGTTTGTTTGCGTTCACATTTAGCATAACATGTTTTAAGGACACCACTGTATATTTGCTAACCAGCAATCATTATCGTTCGATCAATCTTGAGGAAAAGCTGTGACTGATATCCAGACTTGTCGGAAATCCAGAGTATGGAGGAGATAATGCGATGATAAGTTTGCGTTAAGTGCAGTTTGCTCTAGAAGCAACAGTCATCCATCTCATACGTGATACACTAAGTGATTGCGCAGTAGTAAATAGTGTTTCTATATGCAAGCGAGCTTGTTGCCTCTTTGCTATGGATCAATTGCCAAGCGACATTCGCCAAAGCTGGACACGTAAGCTGTTGTACCACAGTCAAGCACGTTGATGTATTACAATATGCTTGACCTTCACAAATCGAAGCCTAGATAAATAAATCACACAGAAAACTATTGAAAACTGGGAATGTCTCAGAAGGCCATGGAAAAGCAAACATATATCTGGCTGGCTATAAAAGCTGCTCCTTCTCCCACGCTTCAACTCTCATTCTTCATCATTATCCAAAACCAGCAACACGAGCACTAATATTCTTTCTTATCATATACATTATTAAATACCGAAAATACTTCTGTCCCATTATCCCAAGAATCAAGCCGCGGTATCGCAGCTCTCCTGAACTAGCCAGTGCATGGGCAGAGCATGCCGGTAGGGAATTCAGAAAATATATCTCATATGATATTTACTGACTCATTTTACAGCTGCCTTCGCCTCGAGGTGCGACCAGAAGATAACGACAACTTCAACGAATACAAGTACTTGCTGCCTGCGCTTCTCACGTCAGCAAAGAAACATCTTCCCCGTGCTACTAGGTTCGATGTATTACGACTATCTTGACTTTCAGCTCTTACGAAGAGATTGAATCGCAAGGTATGAGAGTGATAATACTATCAATGAACATCAACTAAGCTGACCAGGGCACAAGCTGTATATAAATTCACTATCCTGCCTCCTCAGTAATTTCTCTCTGCTAAGGGAGGCCTCATCTGGGTCACAGGCCCAAGATGTAAACGCAGTCTATATCTAAATTCTATGTCGTTGCCTTCACTCACAAAACACAATCCAACTCATACACCAAACACCTGACAAGATCAAGGTCACTGTTGACATTCTCTACCTATTGAGTATTGAGAATATGCCGAGCGTGTCACCAACTGTGGTCCTAACAGCATCACGCTGACGAGTGTCAAGCGCTAGGAGAAGCGCTAAAGACACAAAACTCCTGTCACATCTTCTTTGTGCGTATTGGAACCTTCATGGGGAATTACAGGAAGACAGGGTCCAAATGCACTATGTCTCCAACCTGGCTCCCTATGAGGCGATGGCTGTCGATGCAAATGATACGCAATGCATCCCCCTTGTCTTCTGCTTCACCAGCTTTCGAGCAGATCACATGCTGCGGACGTCCATCAGCCGAATAGTGTCTCAAGCCGTTTATATACACAGAGAATGTGTTCTCGACAAGGGTTCATGAAACTCATTCCCTCATCCGATGGCCGCTGTCATGGCGACCAAATGAGAACTGGAAGGCAAAGATCTCCCTGACCGTATTACTCCCATCAGATACACATAAAAGAGATTAGGTAAGTCGGAGAAGCTATGAGTTTCGGAGCTGAAGTCTTCATATCGCGCCATCATCGAAGCTAACGTGCAGAGTTTAAAGGCAGTCGTTCCATGAAGTGCAAAAGTTCAACTATCCACATCCATGGCATATGGGGCGAGCCGGCAACACAAGATGCCGTTTCAAGTGGTGTTCTCAGTAGACCAGCTGATGGCAGCCCAGTTTTGGAACGCATCACTGGTACATATCGCTAAACGAGAGGTATACGGACCTATGGACAAGTTCTCATGATATGTATACGAAGCTTGTCATTACCGCAAGATTCCGTTTACACTGGCTTTTGCAAGTCTCGCTTGATGTGACCCGTCTCATCGGAACCCCGGTATCGATGAGCACATTCGCGTTGGCTGTAATGTCTACCTCTACGATGGGATCTGATCTATCAGTAATATTTGCACAATTAAGGATGGTCAACCTAGGTTGCGTGGGTTTATGCTACTCGAACACAACCCCAACCTGAAGCTCCCTAATGGACCTAAGACTCAACCCTTTCGAGACGATGTTGACTTCGTGGAGTGTGGACCCCATAGAGAGATTAACAGGTATCGACACGCTTTTCAACGAAGCACTTCCGCAGCTAGAAGCTTTTTCTCGGAGCAAAACAACACAGATGTTGTGCTGTTCATATGGAAGCACCAGTGAGCCCTCAAGGGGTTGCTTCATCCTCACTGGGACTGCTACCTAGTTCACCGCATCTCGCTTCAGCAGGAACCTGCGCAGCAAAAGGCTGTGGGCTGTCGTAAAGAGATAGAGGTTGTCTCAGGACGACCCCAGAGTTTTGACTGAAGATCTGGAAGGCGGCTTGACTTCCCTAAGTTTCGAGAAAGGCCTCCAAGATGTCACGACGGACACTGCAAGCATTATGCGCTCCTGGAAGACAGGTCTCAAGTATCCTGTCACCGATGATCTATATATCGAGGGTCATAGCTACATCACCAAACCGACGTTGATAGGGGCTTATATAAATACAGATCGCCGAAGAATGACTCCTCGCGTACTTCTTCTCCCCAAACTGTGCGGTTCCAGAACGCAAAGCCGTCCATATCTTGCAGATCACCAGAATAGTTCTTCATCCCTTACATTGAGGGATACCAAAGACTTCCTCACGATCTTGATTTCATTTTCCATATATCTTCGACAACACAGGATGCTTGAGAGACTTCGGCCAGTAGTATACAAAATGGGGTATATTCTTTTATATTATAAATACGCTAGTCGAGGCCGTGTCAGAAACATATCTCCGGCGAGCTTGAGTTACAAGCCGCCAGGCAGTGTGCGCCATTCCTGCGAAGACTGGCGGTACCATTCCGACTTCCGGCGTCCAAGAATGTTGTGGTCATGCGAGGGAGGTAGGCTTCATGTCCAACAGGACCGGAATGTTAAGGCAGTTTGGCCTCTTGGAATGGCCGGCCTCCGAGCCTTTACTCATACAGGAAGAGCGAAGACGTCACACCAGATTCATTCGGGATCCGTACAGCCGCGGCAACGTCTCACTTGGAGGACAGTGGGCAGGCTTCCGACTTTGGGTGGTGGAAAAGAAGGGCGATTACTACGAACAAAGTTGTCGGCAAATCTCAGGCCGCGGCGGACTTAGCCATGGAGGTCAAATTCGGACAAATTCTGTGTTCTGGTCCTTCCCATGAGTCGATAGACACCTTTGCCGACCGTCTGAATCAAAGAGCACGAGCAGTTGCTACAAGATATAGCACAGCCATGCCTGGGGGCGATGAGAAGCGATGAGTGCTAAGAACAAAAGTGTTTCAAGAGGAGTACTTTGTCATTGTGCCCAGATAAGGCAGGCTGGCGCTGTACAAGCCAGAGAAAAAGGCGTCCAACCCGGGGACATCGTTCGATCACGCCCTGCCAACGGATGGGAGTCTGATGATGGGCATAGTTTGCTTGCTAACTCGTCATCATGGCCGAAATACTCTGTGGTGGTCGTGAAAACGTTGAGATCAAGACCACGACGTCTTCTCACATCACCATATTGTCCTCACTATTGCGCACACGAGCTTGCCAAAGCTTTGGGAGTTTCAGCATAACCACCCAATATATAAATCCACCATCCCACCCCACTACCTACCCATTGTTTCTCTCCCTCTTCTTCTTCAACCTCAATACATAAGAAATGGTAAGCCTCGCCCTTCCTCTCGCTGGCGGCCGGAGCAGTTGTACACCCTGTATCCCCTCTTCCTGTGCTGACTTGCTACTACAGCCTTCCCGCGCCGCTCGCAAGAGCAAGTTCGTTATCATCGACTTGGATGAGAATGGCGAGCTTATGGTTCAGGTTCCTTGTAATGTATGTCTCTAAGCTCCCTCTTATCTTAAGGCCGCGCTGACCTCATATCTCTCAACCAGGACCCGAACCACTCTGCCCCTTCCTCAACATCTTCTGACAAGGACCTGAGAAAAGAAGACCCAGAGGTTCACAACCTGGGCTTACGACTATAAGCGAGAGCTACACTATTATATACTCTTCATCTGAGAGTGCAAGCATTCCAAAATCTACAGCATTCTGTTACCAGATTGTTGATCTGCAACCCCGCCAAATGCAAGTTTCTATTTTAAATGATCGACGAAGTTGGCCTCGCTCTTTTGCTATTGTCAACTGCAATTCGCAAAGTTGATCTATAAATACATAGCGTGTACTCGAGATGAAGATGTACGACTGTGAGACACACACCAACGTCAAGGCACATCATATCATAGCAGGTATAGCTATCAACCCACCCGAAGTCAAATGAGACGGGATTGTGTAGATGCATCCATAGTCGACTGAGTCTACCAGAAAGCCCACAAAGACAAGTGAGCGGATTGCTCTCACTCCCTATTTTGGGTGTCTTGAAACTCAACTTATATACTTCACCATCTACAAAACATGCACAAGAGGATCCCAGTCCCACCGAGACTACCAAGAAAATGGGGCGTATAAGCTTCGGAGCTCAGGCAATTAGGGTCCTCGAAGCCAAAATGTGATCTTGAGCTGATATTCCTTACCCATTCTTCACCAACTTTCCTCCCTTTGAGCACAAAAGTTTTCCCTCAATCGAACGAGAAACTTTTAGGGAATTAATATACTTGAAGTCACAGGTCATGGTACATCGCATGGTTCGACGCAAGGCAGGAAAAGCCGCATTTCACGTGGACTTATGATATATAACTCTGGCTTGAGCTCGCTAAGCCGAAATATTTCCTCTCACAGGGACCACATTCAATCACTTATTTATATACCTCAGCTATCGTTCCTCGGAACAAGAACGAGAAATAGTGCCCTTAAGTGAAGCCATGTGGCGGCATTTTCTGCATCGACGCCTCCAATCTGGAATCACTCCTTGAGAGTTCTCTCAACATGGTGCTGTTGGCCCCTTTCTTTGACACCAAGAAGTTCTGAAGCCATAGGGCCTGGGAGAGTATGGCCAGGAACCCCAGTTCTTGCCCACGATGGCCTCGGATGACATGAAACAGCATTTCGAAATGCTGGGTAAGTCCACTTCTCTGTAAGTTGTGTCTCGCGGTTTAAACGGAGCCATCTCTCTCGTTGCTGGTCTGACATCTAGCAGAGTATCTGAGCCCCCGGGTCCCTACGTTCGGGCATGAGGAAAAGTTATACAAATTTTGTGAATGTTTCTTTCCTCTTGGTAAGCCTTCTGGGTAATGCCAAGTATGCGCCTCATGAATTCGGATCGAGGTCGCAGAATAGAAACTGACTAGCTGTGGCTAGGTAGACAAGATGAGCTTTCATTCGGAACGATGACTATCTGCGCTTTGACCTGGAGCATCCTAGAAAGGCAGTCTTTACGCGAGCCTTCATCGAGTGGAACTTGATCAAAACTGTAACGGCATTCAAGATGTATGCGTTGAGTTTCAAAGCGACCCCTTCCAAAACACCTGGATATAGTCGAAGATCACAACACCAATCTAGGTCTACTGTGAAATCATGCATGCTATACTATACTATACTCATACATCCATCTCGAGCTTCTGGAGAGAGACCACGAGCGGTAGCCGCAAGATACAACACAGTCATGTCAGCAGAAGACAGACACAGATATGCCTATCGCTTCTCTCGACAAGCCCAGAAGTGATAAGTGGGATGGATTGGGCTCTACGAGCCTCGCTGATGGCAAGGAAATCCTAGAGAAAACTTCGCAATATGGCTGTCACAAAACCAACTTGCCCAACAATACATGATGGCTCAACACCTTGAAATTGTCGCCCCCAAGGAGAAGATTGAGGCCATGGCTGAAAAGAACAAGTATCTGAATGACCAAAATGACGAGCTTGTGGAGAACAATGGCCACCTCGCCATCGGTCGTACGTCCAGTTTTGGGGGGGCTATTGAAGAGGCTTGGCGGCGTCCCCTCCCAACATGTTTCCTCTCCATGACACCTTATAGGTCATAGACAAGCGTCTCCCTGCCATCCCCCTACCATCCACCCATCTGTCTCCTGGAACCCACGAAGTATCGAAAGTTATCATCGCCGGGTATGTTATCAATCGCATTCATTTTGATCTGGTGCGAGGTAGAAACTCCCTGGGCTCGATATCAGCAACACCTACAGTCTAACGGTAAGTTAATCTCTTATAAGGCGGCGAAGGAATCATTTGTGGGTAGCTACCTCTCAAGGGGACACATTAGCAAGAATACATAACATTATGGGATAGGAACTTCAATTACTGACTCAATTGTTTCAGGGCTCTATTTGTCTCGACCCCCTCAGCAGGCGGCCCACCATCCTGACTATGGGGTGCTTTGCGCAGGTCAATACTAGAGGAAATTAAACAAGGTTATGTTAGCCGTATAAGACTTCTGTAAGTGCCAATGCGAATACTCAAGTGACTATGACTAACATGGAACTTCAAGCCATGGGAGGAGAAGAAGAGCACTGTCCAAGGACAAGGAGAGAGCGCAAGGGACATGATTCGCCGTGGTACGCCAAGTTCCCGGATGCCGATTTTGTTCACAACTGCTTGCAAACTTAAAAGTCGTCACGCAGCGACCGCCACGCCTTAGATCGAGCCAATCCCTAGATGTATTCCAAACTGGGAGACATCAACACTCACTTGAATGCAATGAAAGCGTCACTCTACCCCTGTTGCTTCTTGCGGCTCGGCAAACAGCCACGTTCAGGGGAAATATGATATTAAGTATCGCAAGGCCACCCCCAAGAATTAGAGACACTACCTATACCTCATTTCTATCCTCAGCTTGGCGTAACTTCAGCAACGCAAGACATAGGGTCCCACCAAGATTTCCAAAAGCGACATACGGGCGAGAACATCAACTATATATACTAATACTCTATTCACACCGTCATGCTCTTGATGATCTTAGAGATCATCCAAACACAAAGCTTTGTAGAGGAGAATGGGGAGGGCAAGTGGCTCAAGCCGTTTAATAGTCGATCCTCTGAGAGGCATCGTTCCTACAAGGGTATCTCATAAGAAACAATGCAAAACAGCACTTAACCACAAATAGAAATATCTTATAATCAGGAAACGTTTCGGTACCTGCATTCGAACATTGCCGGGGTACACACGCGAAGAGGGTGTCCGAGGTCATAGACAACCTGCTCCGCCAGCTAAAGTTGGAATTTCTTTTCTGGTTCAATTTCGCCGCTCTCAAGCGTGCCAATCAAGACACCAACCAAGAAAGCCGCCCCGAGCCTGAGAACAGAGGAGTTACTCTTGTTGAGAGTTTAGCCCTTCGCAGTGTCGCGACACTGGAACTCCCTTGATGGACTCGGCGTGTGACCTCCTGAACCCACTGTCCTTCAAATGGCACTCACTCGGAGGTTATCATTATGAATAAATCACAGAAGAAGAAGAGCAATATAGATATATGGCATCCTGCTTCCTCACGTTTGTTGGACTCGCACCCAACAAGTGTACCTTCCAGGGTAGATCCAGGAGTACACGACTACTCTTGATCATGAAAAGTGCAACCTCAGAGATCTCCGATGACATCCTGAAGATGTGGCGGTATATTGAGCTCAAAATGAGCAAGCTCGAGCCTAGAATGCCTTTGGGACGTCGGAGGCACCACCACGGATGACATGGGTCAAGGTGCCTCCTGGTCTTGTGTCTGGGATCAAAGTAGTAGGACGCTCCCAGGAAAGGCTTTTGAGCTGCTATAAACGACGAACACAGTTTTCCCGGACCGCTGGACCACAACACTGCAACGGAGTGGCTGGCTAGCTCGTCCAGCTCTCCGGGAAACGTCCTTCGTGGCACGACTATTATTCTGAGGGGGCGTTACAATACTTATTGAGGGCAACGACACCGAAGTGATCGACGCTGAACGCATATACCGCTCCACGACGCATCCGTCTACACGCCCCCGAAAGACCCCAAGTAGATCGCAGCCGCTGAAGAGTGTCGCAGGCACATCCAGGACACCAAGAAGCCGCTATTTTAGTAAGTGCGAAGTGGATGTCGCATTTAGCTGCACAAAACCACAGAATTGGCGCGTATATCATAAAGAAATTCTCGACTTTCAGGAAATACCGGGAGGCCAGATCCATTTTGTCATGCACGAGAGCTCGAGGCTTTGCTTGCCACCTCAGGGAACACTCGCTGAATGCAGTAGAATGGAATGGATATATGACCCTAGGCTCGACCTCATCAATGTTTTCTCTCATATACTTCTGAACACAACAAAAACTATACTAAAGGTCCCTTCCTTGTTGCGATATGCAAGTCGCAACAAGGGCTAAGGGGGTTTGCAACAACCTCACGCAATAGAGTCAAGCCGATCATTCATCAGCTAGACTACGATCATTATGCGGTCTCTCGACAGCTTCCCAGAAGAACTTATTCACAGTTCATGGCCCGTTTCTGGATCATTTGAGAGGGATCAGAAGCGAGGACGAGCCATACCATTAGCTGGATTCAATAAGCAGAACCCTGCTCGAGTTGAGGGACGAGATGAGCAAAACGTTCTATTTATTCCAAAGAGACGATAATTGTTACATGACACAAAAGGTATCGCGTGACTTCGACCTTTTTAAGGTCGGATCCGTAGCCATAGTCTCCGAATCCAACAATCTTTACCTTAGATATATTATACCTATCTGTGCATACAAATCTCATACACTAACAAGTAAGACTTGTCAGTAGCTGAATATTGTGCATCAGGTATAACGTCGTATTCAACCTTATCCATCCAAATATCACAAGAATTATTTTAGCGAAGATGTCACGAACAGAGGCAGTGCAGCCAATACAGCAACCTCCTGGGCTATTCATGACAGGGTCCCCATCGATGTCAAGCAGGCCGCTGTGGATAGAAATGGCCCGAAGATATTCGAGATTTTCTGCGAGAAATCAACGGCGATAGGTTCTGGTTATTGTCCAGCACGCTGTATCGCAAATGTGGCTAGGCTTTGGTCTAGTCATTTAGCTTCCCGCCTCCCTTCCTCCAGCCCATCCTCGAGAAGTTGTAGATCAGGTGCATCAAGAGCAGCCAACTGCCTGGGTACCGGAGGCCAAACCTCAGGAACCCCTGGGAAGTTGCCTATATATTATAGAGACCAGCGTCGGATCACTGTATAATGAGAGCTACGAGAGGCCGCAATCACGTATCCCGGGTTTCGCCGCTCTCAACCGCGCTGCGAGCAAGCCAGTCCAGAAACTCAGCCCAACGGCATCAAACCCGTTGAGAGTATGACTCTCCAGGGATTCAACGCAGCGAAGTCCCCTAGTTTACGCATCATCAACGAATCACCTCACCAGGGGGGGGATCCACGTTCTACTCGGCAAAGTCGCCCAGAGGTCCGGCATGATACACTCCAAAACCGTTGATTAAGACCAGCCTATACCTATTATATACCTTACAGAAGATAGCTATCCCAGTCATGATTGAAAAGTATCCCGACGGCGATGAAGCTTCGAACCTTGATTGCGATTTCCAGACCTCGCACAATACCCAAGGGCTTGTCAGATGCGCAAACAGATCTGCCCACATGTGGGATGCTTGTCTCTGGAAGGCCTGCAGAGCGTCGAGGTTTTGCTAATCACCTTGCTTGGATTAGGTGGCCTTAACATAAATACTCCCTATGGCCTTCGATTTCATGACTTCCATGTATATCCTTTTATAGGAGTCAATACTGATCTTCCCGTCATTAGTGCTGCACCCCACCTCTCTCCCATTTGGTAACTTTAAGCCACGGGTCCTGTACTCTTCCCGGCTACCAAGTCCGCAGAAGAAGATATTGACGAAGGCGGAGCCTTATGGGCCGCAAAAGGACCTGATAGTCCCATGCAAGTCACAACAAGGGCTGAGGGGGTTTACAAATATGTCAACGATCAGAATGACGAGCTGATTAAAAGCAATGGCCACCTTGCCATTGATAATGAAGACATGAAGAAAAAGCTTGCTATGGTTGAGGAGCGCCAGCAGAAGTACTTCGAGTTAGCTCTTTTATTCTGATACCAATCTAACATTACAAGGTTCCCAACACCGATGATAAGAGCACTAATCAGGACGACTGGGAAATAATTATAGCACCACTTACACAAGTTTTGCATCGTTCTTGTTCTCTTACAAGGCGCGTTTCACCGCCCGGGTTGGCCCCCCGGGCACGCTGAACCTTCCTATGGAGGAACTCTACAAGTGAAGACTCGCGAGCGTCACCCCGAAAGATTGGACCCAGTAACAACTGATATGGCTTCTATCGAGGGACATTCGACCACAAGAGCGATGCGGAAGCTGCTGGGTGGCGTCCTACAATACTGTCATATGAAGGAGCGTAATTCAGGACTCCATAGCAGTCAAGCGCTCCTCAGTACTCAAGTCAGTACCTCTCAACTTTTCACCGTCCCTTCTCTAATCTGAAAGTAAAGCACAGCACAAGATGTCTTTCCCACCTGGGATCAACTGTAATCATTTCCCTGTCGTATTACATCCCTGCAAACAAAGACTTCCAGACTCACGGTCGGTCTGTGTACGTCTTCGACAATCGCTTGGTCACTTCTGGCTCCGCTACCAACACTC
Source organism: Fusarium ramigenum (assembly GCA_013186855.1). Lineage (NCBI taxonomy): Eukaryota > Fungi > Ascomycota > Sordariomycetes > Hypocreales > Nectriaceae > Fusarium > Fusarium ramigenum. The sequence continues at coordinate 30,167 of JAAOAT010000346.1, forward strand.
GAGCCTTGGCACGCATCAACTTTGGCGACTCACCGCTGAGAGGAACGAGGAGATCAAGGATTTCACCGACAAGTATGATTTCCCTATCATCATCTGGATCTCACCGGTGCAATGTTACTACCGTCTGCTATATAACTACACTGCTCGAGATAGCGGGAAATGTCCAATGGACGAATTGAAGCGCAACCTCTTAGGCCGAAAGAAGGGCTATATATATATATATCATGGGCCAAGTCTCAATTCTAAGGAAGACCCAGAGAATCCAACTGGAGCCTGTAGTCCAGCTCCGAGGCTGAGGTTTAGTTTCAGCTCATTGAAAGAAAGGGGAAGCCCTCACAACCGTCCGTTTCGGGAATTGGTTGTAGTTGTCAGGACTATGTCGCAACTGAACTATGATCCTCCTGAGTAATCATCATTTCTCTCCGCCTGGATCTTAGTATCCCAGACTATGCGCCCTCCGTCAAGGCTCGGATTGTCGGGGTCGATGTCCATCTTTCTAGTGAGTCTCCTCAATATCGACGTGACTGAAGTCACCTTCAAGATAAATGCTAATTTTCTCAGATATATCATTGGTCAGCTCATCGCTATATCAGTGGAATGATTTGGTATTCAACAAAGAACAAAAATATGAAGCTTTTCATAATGGACAGTAGCACTCGCGCGTCTGTCAGAGCTGAATCTCCGCAACGAAATACTAAAATTTCTTATATAAAGAAGCAACTTTGATGACCATAGGCTTCGCCACCAGCGGGCTAAGGAAAGGGGACGAGAGAATACAGCATATCGTCGCCAAGCTTCCCGGCCTCGAGCGCACATACGCCGCCGTGATAGATAATCCTGAGAGGCTCCTGGATATACCTATATAAGATATGTCTAAAATGGCAAATCAACAGTTTCCAAATGTTTGGCCCTGACTTTGTAGGCTCACGATTCCACGGAAATGACTGGGGTATGCGACGAGTTGGCGATCATTCCTTCAAAGCTCATAACCCAGAAGGTTGCTGATGAAGGAATCAGCCAGACTGTCAAACTAAACGGGTATGACGATTCCATCAGCCCGCACTTATCTATATACCAGCAGCGTCGCTTTGATCAAGCTTTGATGGCGCCCTGCCTGTTAAGGAGAAGATGGAGGAAACATACCGCCGTTTCTAGTCCGCGGTCGACCAAAGCATTGTCTAGCTCCGCGACAACACCACTAATGCCGAGGAGGTGCTGACTTATCCATGCGCCTTGCTGCAGTGCGTTCCGTATCGCAGGGCACATCTGTCTCGAATGTATACCCCCGAGCAAAAAAGGTGTTTTCGAATCAACCACTCTATTTTTGTCCTTCTTTTGTCTTGGGATTGGATGCATGACCCCTAGAAAATACGCAGATCTCCATCGATAATGAGGACATGAAGAAAAAGCTCGCTTTGGCTGAGGAACGGGCGCAGAAGTACTTCGACTTCTGGCGCTCCGCTGAGGAGGAACTTACCAAACAGCTTGAGCTGAACGATGATCTAAAGAAGGAGCTTAAGTTAGCGAAGGTAGAGGCACCTAAAGAGCAGGAAGGCTCTAAGGAAGGCTAACAGTCCCCCCTACTACTATATCGCCGTACGAAACCTCAAGCTGGTATCCAAGGACTTCAAGCAAGTAGTTGAAGCGATTCACTACATCACGGCCATTTCAGTGGGTGGTGGGAAAGTTAAGTTCACGATGGTACTGGATGTTGATGACTTGACTGGTCACTGCAACACAAGTCTTCCGCTGCACTCCCAGCGGAACTATCATACGACTCTAACCATCCGACAACATACAGTGCGGTAGGGATAGTCCAGGCAGATCTATAAAACTTACCCTAACCCCAAGCAAAAAGCCTTTCCCCCCTCAGGTGTCAACCAATGCACATAATGCTAGGGGTGTACTCCACCGCACCAATCATCGACACTTCGTTTATTAGTTGCATTCTACTGCCATTGTTTGATGGCTGCAAGACTACGACAAATCTTCCTGTTCCTCAGAGCTCTCTCAGGAGCAGTACACTCAATGGAAGTCAGTCATCGCTGAAACGCAAGGCCTCCGTTCCAAGCGATTAACGACTTTTACTACAATACGAACGTTTTCCGCCAGCGGTACATCCAAGCCCTTCACTCCTGCCAACCGTGCAAACCCATTGAATAGCTGTGCTTACACCCTGGGTACTCATCCGACACAAGCTTGTGCTTGAAGCAGAATATCCCAGCACTTCAAGCAATGTCTAAATTTCTGTGTGGTAGCCCTTTTGTAGAGCTTCATCGAAATTATATACTCAACTTCGACCAAAGTCTGTTCTACGCTGTTTGAGTCAGCCGGCGATAGCCGAGAACCTGGACAAAGGTTTTGGGACAAGCTCTCTCCATTTAAATACATATTATATCATCTATTTAGAAAACGCGGGTAAGGTCGAGTTCCACCGCTCTTAACCGACTCTCCAACCCTTCAGGAATCCGGAGGTGTTGAAACACCTTTCGAGATATATGAGCTGGCCGAGACGATTAAACGCTTGGGGAGATATCGTCCCTCTCAACTTAGATCCTGAAGTGATTTATAAAGGATGACTCACAGAGGCCAACATGGCCAACCGAGCAGAACATGGCTCCCTGGTGGGCATCACTGCAGTTCAAACGAAGTTTTCAGGATAACGAAGTTCTATATTAGAGATGCAAAAGCAGAAACCGATGAACAGAACTAGAACGAGAACCGAACTTTTGGCAGCCAATATGCTGTGAACGTCTTACTTGGATCTTACAAAGTAAGACCATATTCAGGTTGTTCATGATTTCTTGTTTAGAATATATATGTTAGTCACTTCAAATAGTTGATGTAGTTCGCAGCATCAAGGATTTATTCCAACACACAAATAACTTAATCTCAATCCTGCCCGACTCACTTCCTGTTATTTGCCCAGTACTAACCTTTTCTCAGTGGCGGATATCATCTGTGCGTTCGGTCGTGTGATGCACGACAAATTCACAGCAACATCCATCGGAACCGCTCAGGAATATAAGGACCAAGGCTAGTCCCTAGTCCTATAGCTTTGAATGATACTGAGTTGAGCTTTCACGAATAGGTGCAGACCCATTTCGGCGTTACTGAGAGCCACTTTGACCTCTGGGAACTACCTATGGAATTCAAGATGCCATCCCCGTTAGATTATATCCAGGCTTACATTAATCAACCTGCCCTTAAGGCCATGGTTGAGTTCATCATCGACAATTATCCCCGTCCGACCTATCTCTCTCTGTTATCTATAACGACTTCACCGGCATCGACGAGAAACACCTAGTGGTAAGGGTTAGGGAAGGGGCAAGGACTCTGACTCTCAATTGAGGACCAGCCGGGGATCAAGTCTATGAAGCCATTTATGACAATCCGTGAGGTGATACCCAACGAGGCACCGACGAGATAAAGAAACGAATTCGCCCCCTAAATAGCAGGAGGAATGTTATGGAATAGCGGACGACATCTCACGCTCATCCAGGGCCTGCTCTGGACGCTTCCCCAATTTCTGCAGTAAATGCCCAGAAACTCTTCATAAAAACATATAAAAGTTACAGCAAACCCGCCGCCTTTCGGTCTTTGTGGGACGGATCTGGATCTGACTCTAGGAGTCACGGCCCCCCCAGGTTTGGCCTCGATTTTGTAGTCTACAGCGCCCCCTATAGTGCTGGGCACGCCCAGGTTCCTCACCAGGAGCTTACTGTAGGATGCTAATAATACACGGCAGATAAACAATGCCTAAAGACGCTCACGCCCCGGGGAGATCCTCCCAGTAGTTGGACGAGAGCTTATCGCCTGGATTTTGCTTTTCTTCCCCTTACTTCAGATTCTTTTTTGTACTCTGTTTTATTCCTGCAACACTCCGATCTATAAGAAACGCATTCTTATAGTGTTTCAGACGACTCTGTCTACCGGCGAACAGACTGCGCCGCAAATTATTGTCGTCCATTACAGGTTCACTCGAAAGTTCTCTGGGCTTGCCTGACTAGAAAGCGAATGTGCCACAGGTTTTGATGATATTTCGACTACTATATACTAGGTCACATAAGCAAAATAACGCCATGTGACAACAAATGACAACACTGCCACAAGGACTAGAGAGCGGCGGCCGATATATGGCTCTTCCCTTCGTTGCCGGCGGACCGTCTGCTCGTTTCAACTTCGCAAACAACCACGAACAATTTCACGTTGTTCGTTTTCGTGTTCCAACCGGAAGATACCACCTCCTGGATTTCCAACCGCGGCCGAAGTCAGGAGAGGTGTTTCAATTCCTTGGTATAACGCCTACATCCGAGAGTACAACACCTGGACGCAGTTGGAAAAGTCGCAATGCAATTGTCTGAACCTCGAATTGACATGTGGGCGGAGAAAATACTATATATAACATACCTTTTACTGTTTCGGGGAACTGGGGTTGTAGAGTTCATCCAAGACCCTGCAGCTCACCAGGAGACAGCCGTTGATATCAAGGAGCAGTTCCTTATCCACGCCTATCAGGATCTGAGGGATTCTATTCTTAACTTTCAGGCTAGTTATACTGGTAAGCCGACAAAGGCAATGCAGGCAAAGATCGTCAAATGGGATCCAAACTTTAACTTGGAACGGGCTACAAATGAGGAGCGAGTCAACTCGCCTCTAAGGCCATAGAATCAGGCGTACGAATGCACTTCTTTCGCAACAAAGCGAGACTAAGATCAGGGACATGGAATCTTTGACGAAAGCAAGCCTCAAAGCCGTCATTGGTTTCCTCAACTCTAGGTAACTTTGACTGACCCCAAAGCCATGGCAACATTGCCTACCGTCACCATCAGCGTATTTGGCCAGATCAGCGCCTGGAAGTCTTGCATCAAGGCAATCAAAAAGACCTACGTCTGGGCGTGATATACGAGCACCGCAATGACTTGCCAATGACCCAGCTACCCTTAAGTCATGATACGATGGGGTTTGATTGGGAAAAGGCGGATTGTTATATATAAAGTCAAGAGCACCCAAGCCGCGCAGAATGTGAGAGGAGCCCACAAGCGGCAGCTCATTCTTCAACATCGGACCAGACCTTCATGGCAGCCACCATAAGCGACCAATATCATACACTTTACCATTGCCGTAAACTTTGCCCGCGGCAGTATTTCCTACAGTCATATACCAGTCCCGGCAGATATTCAGGACAAATTCTCGAAGGTTCAAGACTGGAAAGGCTTTACCTACCTTGCCGTGTAATTCGACGAATCTTCCCATCTAAAGCTGGTATGCGTATCCATGTAAATGTCCTTGGGAGGGTTTGGTCCCCCATCTCTCCTTACATGAGCTAACAGGAAGTCCAACAACTCAAGAGAAGTAGCGCTGGTGCCGTGCCTGGACGAACGGCCCTGAAATACTAAGTCCTGGTCTCAAGACTATGCAAGCATGTTTCCGGCCTTTCCACCCACCAACACGTCCAGACTCTCAAAGGATTCTTAGTTTTCAACTAATCAAATCTATTTGAACTATAGTAATTATACACCTGCTCTCGCAATAAAGCCCGATCTCAACTCCAGGTGGAAGAAGCTGTTGAGATATGGGTGCCTCAGGCCCCCCATCCCTCTTGGTAGCCTGCCCATCTTAGGGCTCCAGCTAGCTGTAGCTTCCTTCCTAAGACATCACACCTTTTGCCCTTTAACAGGTTGTGAGCCCCTGCGATTAACCAGCGCGTATACGGAAAGAGCCCTCTTTTGGCAATTCCGTTCTTTTAAGCTGTTGAAAACACACGTTATCCCATACCTGGGCGAATCCTCTTCCTCTGAGGACTGCATGTCAGAAAGACTGATATACAACATTAAAGCATGATTCGTTAGACAGTGTTTTAAGGCAAAGTTGAAATATATATATAACCAGGCCGGTGACTACCGAACAGCAAAGTCGACCACAAAGAGCGGGTGATTGATCCTAGCCAGTTGGAGACTGGCTTCTGTTTCTTCCACCCAGCACACTAGGCGCCAGAAAGTGACTCGTTGAGTTTTACACCAGCAATTAATCACAAGAGTATCACGGAATACTTTAGACCAAATGGGACACACTCATTGGGATGACTAATGTAGAGTGGTGGAAAGCGGTGCGCGATGGGAGGCGAGGGCCTTCCTCCAAGATTTACGTATGGCTACCCCAAACAGCCTACTAACGTTAAGGAGATGAAGGACTATGTCGACAGGAACCAAGGCGGCGCATTTGCGCCCTGCTATGCGTGAGTGTATCCGTTTCATATCAAGCACCGCGTGTACTAATGCCCATTTACCAGTCGGTCTGACCTTGCGAAGATAGACACGTCAGATTTCGATGACAACGACGAGTTGGAAAGAATAATCAGTTGTGATAAAGAGGCTGCTGTCAGCGGGTGGGCCAATACATCAGAAGATTGGGTCAAGATCCTTCGCAAGTACTCATACACTCGCCGGAAATGGTATTTCCTCATGTTGTTCTATGAGAAATACTCTACAATAGCTTTAGATTACCATAAGTAGCTCAAGTAAAAATAATAATTAGAACCTTGTTGCGTCTAACATGCTTGCCTTGACCAATGCGAAAATGATATATCTCTATGCTGATAACGAGAAGCTTCCTCTTAGTATCCCAGACATGGCTAAATTTACCTGGATATTCTTATCACTTAGGGTTAAGGTCCTCAGTTTTCTTCCCTCCCCAGGTTGCATTGTATACTCCTACTCTCCAGCCCATCTCAGTGATAGAACGTCACAAAGGCGATCTCTCCCTATCAGCTTAGAGTGTTTACGCTGGTTTGAGACGAGTCTTGTGTGGATAAGCGCTTGCAACAACTGCTGCTGCTGCGCTGGCAAAGTACTCCTCTCCCTGCCTCCTAACTGCTTTGCTGCTTCCATTATTCCTAAACCGTCTTTTGATGCACGCTCCCAAACAATGGGAGTCTTTCTTCGTGTTGTTCGCATGTCCGTCTAATATGCTTGCATTTCGTAGATTGTGCCGTATGGCATCTTTCACGAGCTTGTGTATCTCATAAGTGCGTTCATTATCGCCAAGGTGGTGCTCTATTAGGAAAGAGAAGTTCTTGAGTCGGCGTATCGCTTCTCTCTTCTTACTTTCAGCCATGTCCCCCGTCTGTTTTGTTCCTCCATGCGCGGCAGCAAAATCCACTAGCCGCTCAGTGATGGCCTCTTTATCCACGTAGGCCAATATGTGCAGAATCTTGTATGCCAACTGGTTCGCTTGTTGAATGTGATGAATCGAAGGTTTCCAAGTCTCAAGAATGCTGTTTGCACTATTGTGTAACCTGTATCTGTCGAACTCGGGTTCTTTGAGCATGCACCGACGCGTTGTTTCTTCTTTGAAGTCGTTGAGATACTGGCTGACGGACGTCTCTGTTCTTCGCATGTATGCGCCAGCTTGCGAAATAGCGAGAGGCAGGAACTGCAGCTCTTCAAGTAACAGAACAGCATCATCCAGATCGCCGCCGCTGATCGATTGAGGCAACTTCGACTCAAGCAGTCCCTTGCTCTCCTCTGGAGTCATCCTCGGGACAGCTATGCCTCTCCGTGCACCGACGAGACTCCCAACAATTGCTTCATCGCGACTGATCCACAAGATAGTGCCATTTGGGCCTTTGGGGATGTAATTCATTATCTTGCTGGTGTTTCTTATTGAACCGACGCCGAAGAGGGATAATTCGTCGGCATTGTCTATGACAAGTAGCCATTTGGGCAATGACTCAATCTTGTGCCGAACGTTTTGTAGAAGTTCATGCTCAGAGCCTTGAGTGTTCGTGCCGAGCACACTTGCAATCGAGCCATAATCTCGTGCAAAGGTTGCTTCGCTATCCGCATGAACCCAAAACACAGAGCATTGCCTTTTGCTATATCGACTGTATGCAAAATCTAGAGCGATTTGGGTCTTTCTGGTCATTCATTGTAAGTGACGTGCTTGCGATGGTGCTCAGTGGTCTTAGTGGGCTTACCCAGATCCTCCAAGGCCCCAAAGAGCGGCGCTTCGAAAGTCGTCGGAATTCTTTGGCAAAAGTTCCTCGAGTTTTGATGATATCTCAGGCCTCAGAATGAAATCTTCGTTTTTCCCATAAGGGAACAAAAAGAACGGTCTCGACTCAAGTCGTTGATTGAAGTTGAAGGTTTGGTGAGCGTTGCCTGTTGCACTGATCCCTGTCACAACGCTGCTGCCATAGACAGGATCGTTGAATCTTGGGCCAGCCATTGTAACAGATATGATATACTGTTTGAACCAAACGAGATGTTTTTTCTACAGGCTTCGCGATATTAAACATTTCACGTGTCGCAATGTCTTGTCCTCTCCAGGCAAATCAGATCAGGTTGTGGCCAATCGACGTGATCGCCTTGCCGCCCGAGACCCTGGTCAGGATCCGTAAATTAAGCCTGATGAAACACCATGATGCTTCATTTTCTTTACCATTTTCTGGGCGCTTGCCGCTTCTTTTGCCCCTCGAAATAGAATCTGGAATTGTTCTTCTTGCGAATCTGTGGTTTTGAGAGCTGATGTTCGGTCCACCGAAAAGCCGTGATGGCTTCCACATTGGCATAGCCTGTGCCCGACCATCTCATTATAACACCGTGAGCCATATCGTTGATGAGTTCTGGGACGCAAGCAGTTTTGGCAGATCAAGGAGGGACCCCAATATTTACTCGATCGGTCGTATTGGAGACCACCCCGTGGTCATTATCCTTCTCTCGCTAGACGGAAAAGTCAATTCTGCAGCCGCGGTCGCCAGTCTTCGTGCCAGTTACCCGAGGCTCGAACTGGTGTTGGTTACTGGTATCTGTGGCGGTGTTCCTGGTCCTCATGCTGGTGAAGAGCTGCTTCTAGGTGACGTAGTAATCAGCAAGGCTCTTGTCCAACATGATTTTGGGAGGCAATATCCGGACAAGTTTGAGGTTAAGAACAAGCTCGATGATTGCTTGGGAAGACCGTCAAAGAACATTCGGAATTTTGTTGCTCAGCTTCAAACAAACAGGATCCGTACCGAAGTGGAAGATAGAGCATCTGCTCACTTGAAGGACCTTCAAAAACGCGCCAAAGAAACGCTGCGAGGTGCAGACTACCGGTACCCCGGGGCAGACAGCGACTGTCTATTCCCTCCAACATATGTCCACAGACACCATTCAGGCTGCGAAGAGTGTGTAGAGGGCACTGCCGAAGTTTGCAATCAGAGTCGCGAGCTTCCATGCGGTGAAATGGGATGCGATGATAGAGAATTGGTCCAGAGACATCGGCTCGATACTCGTCGCAATCTAGAAAGAGCTGGGGATATCGATGAAGCTCAAGCCCCATACATATTCGTTGGACATCTGGGTTCCGGAGACATCGTCTTCAATTCAGGCGAAGAACGCGACAGACTTGCCCAAGCGCATGATCTCATCGCGTTCGAGACTGAAGGCGCTGGTCTTTGGGATGAATTTCCCTGTATCGTTGTAAAAGGCGTCTGCAACTACGCGGATAGCCACAAGAACAAGAAATGGCAGAACTTTGCAGCTGCTACGGCTGCTGCAGTGTCAAGGGCACTCATTGAAGAGTATCCCAAGACAGATGGGCAGGGTGATGAAGGTCGGGTGGTTAGCGATGCACCAGTGTTTCATGCTGATGTGTCAAAGTGCAATATTATTACCGGTTTTACATCAAGTGGTGGGACACAGGTCATCAACTTTGGATGAAGGAACAAAAAGAGGTGGATGGGATGAATGGTTGGTGCAACCACATGATGTCACTGTAGGCAAGGACTCAAAGACGTAATGTAAGAATGAGTAAGATGATACTCAAGACGCTTCATAGGATTCATAACTATTTATGTATAAGTGCCATTTGTAACACAGCTAAACCATTTCATATTTCATATCCGATTCATTTAAGCTTCCTGCTTTCGCTGGTGCTCGAGCTCAATGCCAGTGGCATGGCTCTCCTCAGCATATCGCTGCTTCTCATCACGAGCCTGGTCAAGCTCCTCGGCGTTCTTGTTACCGTGAAGACCAATCTTGTACCAGGGAAGCGAGAAGAGCTCATCCATATTCTCAAGGCTTCGTCCACTGGTCTCAGGAACGGAGAACCAGACCCAGACACCACCGACGAAGGTAACGGCGGCAAAGCACCAGAAGGTTCCCTTAGGGGAGATACCACCCTCAGAAACAGCCAGAAGCATGTTGGGCACAGCGCGGGAGTTTCCGTACTGGTTGGCGAAGTGGAGAGTCATAGCCCAAGATGTAGCGAGGGCACGAATGCGCAGAGGGAACAGCTCAGCAGTCAGGAGGTACTGCATAGAGTTCCAGCCGAGAGCCCAACCGAAACCAGAGACGTAGATCATGGCGATGGCGCCGCGAGAAGCACCCTTGTCGCTCTCGGGGAGAACAAAGTCCTCGACGACACCGAGCTGGGGGATCTTGGTGAGGAAAGCAGCGACGTAGATCATGGCAATGGTCTGGAGAGTGATACCGATGAGAAGAGCGCGCTTTCGGCCGATGACATCAACGAGGAAGAGAGCGCATATAACAGCGGCGATGAGCTTGACGATACCAAAGACAGCGGTGACGAGAAGACCCTCCTGCTTTCCGACAATGCCCATGATCTTGAACAGATCGGGAGCATAAAGGGTGATGGAACCAGCGCCGGACCACTGAGAGAGGAATTGAACCATAGAGGACATGTAGAGACGGTACAAGTTGCTGGGAACAAGGATAAGCTCCTTAACCTTGCCAAGGAAACCGACACCCTTGGTAGCCTCGAGCTCGTGGTCAAGAGCAGCCTGGATCTCAGTGATCTGGTGAACAATGTATTCTCCGTCAGCGGGCTGCTGTCGGAGACGGCCCAAGACACGGGCAGCTTCATCGGGACGGCCTTCCTTGACGAGATATCGGGGAGACTCGGATTGGAAGAAGCTGAGGATGAAGATGATGCCGGACATCATGATGTGAAGACTGGTGGGGACGAGCCATTGGTTGTGAGAGTCGTCGGGGAGGTTGAGATGGCAGCCGTAGTTTGTGAAGTAAGCGAGAACGATACCGATGTACACAGCGCCCTGATCTGTTAGCCTTTGTCAAAGTGAGAGCGGGTGGTGAGTAGACTTACAGTGAACATGCAAGAGCAGAGACCTCGAACAGCAGCGGGGGCAATCTCAGCGATGTAGACGGGTCCAACGACAGGAGTCTGGCCGACACCAAGACCACAGATGAAGCGACCAGCATAGATAGCACCGAGGTTTCCGTTGACACCACCAATCATGAAGATGACAATACCAACAGCCCAAAGGGTGCAAAGCACACGAGTAGCCCAGATACGACCAATACGATCACAGATCATGAAAGCACTACACCAGTCAGCACCCAACATTCTCATCATAATAGAGGGTAACTTACATCAGAGCACCACCGACAGAACCGATTTGAACCATAGCAGAGACATTGGCCTTGATATTAGCCTGCTGAACAGAAGAGTAAGAGTCATAGTGAATAGTCTCCTGGAAGTCCTTGCTGTTGAACGAGCCAGAAATGAGACCCTCATCAATACCTCGCGCCGCACCAAGCAGAGCAAACGACACAACAGCGAACCAAAGACGCCAGTTGAAAGCGCCCTCTGGCTCACCCAGGTCCTTCAGCTTGAAGATGTTGACGGGTTTCTTGACGCCTCCAGCCATGATGAAATGCCCCTTGGTAAGAAGATATAAGGGTATATGAGGATGAAAGATGGACAGAGAGTGGCCTGGTGTAGGAAAGGGGAGAGATACAAGAGGAATCTGGGGATCCTTTTATACAAAATTGTAATACCAGTTTCCCCACGAGATGATCTGGTTCATCCCCCGCTCTTCTCTCCGGACTTCGTTACACCGAACCCAAGCACTAAACTAATTCCCCATTCCTCAAATAAAGTACATGATGGTCACTAACCGTCCTCGAAAATGTCATCCAATAGCGGAGTCTCCATCGTTTGGGGCACTAGAACGTTACAGCGGCCGTGGAGAAACCTCTCACAGGGAAAAACAGAAGAAGAAAGAAATGTGGGTGACGCTAGCAACCATCTTCTGTTGGCCGAGTTTCCCCCCCCTCACGTTCAGAAAAGGGAAAGTCTGACATCAATTATCACGGCAATGGCTTTTGTTACTAACACAGGCTTGGAGGTGATGTATTGTAGGGCGTGGGATGCCCAGCCGCTACCGGCAAGTTTACCACGTTTTTTTTTGCTTCGCCAAGGGCCAAGGCTTTGCCAATGCAAATCGTCCCGGCTGGGCAAAGGACTTCAATTGGAGGCGGGAATAGCAGCGACGTCTTGTTCCCAATACCAAGAGAATTCTTTCAACTACAAGAGTGACAGTAACTGCCGTTGCATTGGAAGCTCTTAGCGACATTGCTTAAAGAATGGGCCAGGTCCAGAATCTCTCTCCGCAATCATGCCACGCGCCCACAGACACAAAGCAGAGACGATCCCTCCGCATTCCCCCGCAGGTTTTTTGCTCACAGTGAGATCTTCAGAATAAGCATACAAACAAAGTGTAAAATTTAGCTTAAAGCAAATAAAGCTAGAGGCCGGGGCCCTCCCTAGATCCCAGGGATCATCTAAGTTCGTTTGGGTTGTCTTTAGTAAAAGATTCGGACCGGTTCTTTTTCTACGACCGATGGACTCCACTGGCAAGGAGCATGTTGCTCTATTCAGACTCGCTCATGTGGGTTGGGCGCTTGTTGGTCGAGTAATTTATCGAGTAAGGATGACATTCACTGCATTCTAGATGGCCGGAGTGATACCCACTACCTCCAGGCTGCCAGATAAACTCCCTGTATACCCCAGGAGCCCCGTCTAATACGGTGAGCGAGACCCCATAACTTTGTCCTCGCTTGCAGTGTCAACTCGTCTCGTCTTTCGCTTCGCCTTCCCCAATATGGCGATGCGGAGGCGATTTGAACCTCAACTGCCCCATGAGGATTTGGAGCTGCTGATGATAAAGAATTTGCGTGATGCGGAGATGACATGATGCCAAGATGAATAAATTGGGGAATGAATCCTTTTCTCTCTTCATGCGGTTGTGTTCTCACGTCCAGTATCGACCCCAGATCTTGTACTCATCCTGTGAACCACGGAACTGGAACTGCACCTCCGTAATGTCCTGGAAACCCTCCTTCATCTGTGGCGGTTTAAACCTGCTCGCGAAACCTGTAAACGCCATCTTGGGTAAGATCTGTCTTGACTCGGGGTTCAATGTCGTGTTTAGCGCCCGCACAGCATTGTTGTGTTCGCAGACTTGGAGAGGAGTTTTGAACCACACGCAACGGATAGAGATGCCGAATTTCTTGGCAAGCTCTACCCAAACAGTCCTGGTCTCTGGATCGGCATTGGTATTATCTGCAAAGGGAAACCACGTTAGCGCGTGAGGGGAGTGTGGTTGTGGTGGTGTGGGTGGGTAATGGGGTAGTCCTGGGGTAAGTAGGATTTGGAGAAAAACGCACCTATGGCAATTGATTTACCCGCTTGGAGATGCTCCCTCGCCGCCTGCACGCACTTGTCGCGTGTCTTGAGCTGGTCCTGGTTGATGCGCTCGTACCCCAGAGGCTTGAGGGATTTCCAGTAAAACGTCGACTTGCCAGCCCCGGGCGGCCCACAGAATAAGATGATGTCCTTGTCGTTGGTCCTGTCAAAGGTCACCACGGAGTTCCCCGATTCAGCATCGTCGACGAAGGGATGCTCGGACAAGTCGAATTCACGAGCGAAACTCCGAGGCTTCTGCCCGAGAAAGAACTCCTCCGGCGTCTGATACCGTATTCCGACGTTGTGCGCAAAGTTCCTGTCCGAGCAGCTAAAGTCTTTGGCTGCGGCCGCTACGCCGTCTGGGCCTTTCCCCAACGTCGCGGTGCGGCCCCCTGCATCGCCGACGAAGACGCTGTTCCCCAGATCGATCTCGGATTCCGAGATGTCGTAGTCGTCGCAGAGCTCCTTCCACATGCCTGTTCTCGGTTTTCGATATATATCATGCTCGGTCGCCGCGTAGACGCATGTCGGAAGGTTCAAACTATTGAGGACGGCGCTGCATTTCTGTTTAAATTCGGTAACTCGTTTCTGCGCAGTGGCTTTGGGGGCCTTGGACTTGGGGTCGAAGTGTAGCGTCAACCCTGCCTGGTTCGACAAGATGACGACTCGATATCCATCTTGATACAGCTCTCGAAGTTTGGCGGGGACCGAGTTGTCCCACCATTTCCAATCTGTCCCGCTGCTTGCATGTTTCTTGCCTGAGGCTGTGGATATGAGTGTCGAGTCTAGATCAAAAGCCGCAATCTTCCTCCTCTTTATTGTTCTATCTTCCTTGACTCCATCGAATCGACCGACCAGGAGAGTCGCAGGAGTATCGTCATTGGGGCTTCGCTCAGACCAGACAGTAGGATCCTTCGGTTTCTGCGATGCTGGTGTGAAGAAGTTTGCTACAGCAGTCTCTAGATAGGTCATGTTAGCTAGTCGCCCAACAATAACATGCTGCGGCATGGAAATAACGCTGCTTCTGGGATTGCGCACTCACTGGTTGTGCCGCTCTGGAGTTTGCGCTTGAGGGGCGGCGGAGAAACAGGAGCATCAGAGGCCTTGCGCTTGGGTATGTCGCTTGAAGGCATCTTTGCGCTGGCCAAAGCGGTTGCATCTGGTCGTGTCGTGATATGTCGTTGTTGTTGAGGGACGTTGAAATGCCGAGGCGTTAGTCGTGTTCAGCAGCCAACCACGCAAGCCATGCCAAGCCAGCTAAATGCAAGCACTTAACCTACAGTCTTGCAGTTAACGCGGAACACAAGAAGAAGCACTCGCAATTTTGGGTAACTAAAGCCAAAAGCATATAAAATAATTTTATCTCACTATATCTTTCGCAACTCTGAAGGTTCAGTACTCTATATTCGTTTGGTGATGCATCATATCTTGTTACAAATAAAGGTTGGACCCTGAATTCGAACGTGCAATTAGCTTCGATTTGGTGCCGACGCGTGATGAATCGCGAAGTCACGTGCTCATGAGCACAGTTGAGCTTGAGCTTCAAGCTCTGGTGGGGTATTTTGAATGCAATGTTCATCAACAGTTCAAGTTACATTCCGCCTGAACACATCACACGGCATCATCTCAATAGCATACTAGCCTTTGTATAATATTTTGAACAGACCATAAAGCGAACTCTTGGACTTAACGGGCCAACTGGCGTCAATTGACAAGTTGTCAAAGACGTACCCCCTCACCCGCCTCGTGGATCAACTTCTCTCAAGCATCAACCTCTAATCACGATCATCGTCGCAATACCAACATAAACTAAGAAGACAACACAAATTTCATACCCAATTAAATTGGCGACAAAGACTTTCCGTCACTGCCGCCAAAATGCACGAGATCTTCCTCACAGCCCTCATCGAGGACAAAGACTTCACCTCAGCATGCGCAGTCCTCGGCGGTCTCACTAACATGGACCCATGGGAATCAGTCCAGCGCGTCCTCTACTTCCAAGGTCCCCAGCGCCCCATGGGTATCTCCAACCAGAGCTCTATCGAAAAGCCCATACGGAATAACACCGGATTTCTTTGGAAAGAGCTTCATCAGAACTTGACCCGACAGTCCTTCATATTGCAAACGCGATATGATGTGCTCAAAGATCGCGACATGGGAGCCAATGCGTCGCCGATGGATCTTGATGCGACGCAGGGTATCTTGAGATGGACGGATTTTCCTGATCCGCCGCGTGGACAGCCTTTGCTTACACAGCGGAAAAAGGTTGAGCTTTGGGATCAGAAGAAGTTGCCTTCGATCATGCGCGACAATAACCACATGTAAGACAACTCACGCGCTTGGCTCAATTGTTACTGACACAGCCCAGATTCAAGACGGAAACAATCGAGGAAGTTTATCGCTTCTACAGAGATGACATCGAGTTCTGTCTAACACGCCACTACTTCCTCCAACCCCTAGAGCACTATACCCCCATGGAATCAAAACAGCAAGCAACCATCCCAATGGGCACTCTACCGCCCTGGGAATCCATCACACCCGTTGATCAGCAGAAGCGATGGTTCCTTCAGGTCAAGGCGCATGTCGTCCAGGATAACAAACCGGATGAGATTCGCAAGGCCCAGGAACAACTGCTTGCTGTGCGTAGAGAGCTCGATGGGGTTTTCGAGTTCCGGGGCATTGATCGCAAGGTCCACGATACCAGGGTTATGCAGCAGATGCAGGGGGTTCAGCAGTTGCCGCAGAAGGTTACGGTTGGGAAGTAGAATGTCCACAAGCAGAAGAGGCCGCGCGGGTGGCATTGAAGACTGCCCACTTCCCGCTTGTTGACGGGGCACTGATTGTATTTGGGGCGGAGACATGTGGGACGTAGCATACAATGATGTTACACTCAATTAATAGACGATACCCGGTATGACAGATGTTCAGTCGCCTAACTATCACTACCTTCTGGTCATATCAAAACGCCCAGCCGGCTATATTCTCGTGCTCTGAACCCCTCAACTCATTTTGCCGTGACCGTTTCCCGTGCTTTCACCCAGCTCCATTTTGTAACCCCTCGCATACAGTTCATTTGTTCTTCCACGCCTGATCCGCATCTACACAATGTTAGCACAATCCCTCTTCAACTCAATCCATACTCACCCTCATGAACAACCGGACTAGGAATATCCTTCCTAGCCTCCTTCTTAACCCTCCAATCCGTCCCAAACTTCCTATCCCTCTCCCCAACATGCTTCTCAAAGTCAAACTGCCCATCCGCTGTAAAACTCGTCATCAGCTTCGGCTCCCCCAATGGCAGCGTATCACCGCGATCCGTCTGCCACAAATGATACACCTTTCCATACAACTGCACAACTTGGTCCATCTCGTAGTTCTCAGCTACTTGCCATGCGCTCTCGGGCACCGCGCGGTTCGGCATTATGAGCATTCCGGACTTCACTTCGTAGACGTGTGAGTGCCAGAGCTTGCGCTCTTCTTTGTCGAGGGTTTCGTAGAGTTTGGGGGTTATCATGTATTCTATGCCTATGAGGCGCGCGTTGGGCTCGTCGGAGTCGTAGAGGAGGCATTGACGGACGTCCTCGTCTGCCAAGGTTAGCGATTGAGTTGAAGGGATGGTAAGGGACGTACTTAGGTGGGCGCAGTAGTGGTTTGTTTCAACAAAGCGAGAGGGATCATCTGCATATGCGTGAAAAGCGTTGAGATGAGCGCAGATATGCTTCACCGGTCGAAACTCCTACCATGAAATGAGCTGAATCTCTTGAACTGCTCTAGAGCCAACTTATCTGCGTCACAGCAGCACCAGCAGTGAGGATCTGATTCTTCGCCGAAAGAGGTTTCCCAATACCCTCATTCGTAACAGGAATTTTATTTTCTTCAGCCATATCGAATGTCGTCAAGTTAAGATTTTGCGATCGTCAGATCTGAGTGTGACGGTTAGCGGCTGGTGCCTCTAAATATAGCTGGTCAAGATTACGTCATAGACTGATGCAAGTTTGTCTGATACAAAAGATGTTTCATTGGAAGATCTTGCGGTACGTAAATATGAGATTCTTGGAGGCTCATTGTTTGAAGCGTCAGTATGACGAGGCGATGACCTTCCGATCTTGTCTCGGCGCCGAATGATCCACTTTCTCGGTCGGATGTTGTGGGGGCTGGTTCGGGGACCGGAGGTTACCCTGAAGCCGTGACGAGATCGCCTTTCTCTTTCTCGTTAGTACAGACATGTAAGAACCCGAGATTAATAAAGCATTATTAGATACACTTCTTGGAGTATTGGATTTTTGTGTTTCTGTTGGAGGAGGTTCATTTCATAAGATGCCGACGTTTGTCAGGACCTTGAGATTTCATTTAAATCACCGGAATCGGAACCAGGTTATTACTTTTAGATGTCAAATCATTGATCTAGTCTAAAACAACTGACTATGGGAGGCATCTACTCTACTATGACAAGAAATCTGCCCGTAGCAAGAAATTCTTAACAGCCACAATCCTCTACCAATAGTCATCCAACAGTGTGTCGTATCTGGTCCAATGTATGCCTTGATACTCTTGTCCAATACAAATCCCAAACTCCAAACTGCAAAACTGCAAAACTCGAGATCTAGTTTCTCACAAATCTACTTCTTGCGGGCGAATCGGCGCTTGCGCTCCTCGAGCTCCTGCTCCTCCTTCTCAATACGAGTCATCTCATCAGTCCAGGGCTTAGCCTGCTTGTAATAAAAATCGTTAAGGGCATCCTCACGATCACGCTCATCCTCGATGGCCAGAATCTTCTTGTAGGTATCCTGGACAGCCTCGGCCATAGTAGCTTCAGCATCAGCGTCAGGGGCAACGAAACCCTCAACTCCAGTTTCCTCGTAGGGAATCATGCCAAGATCGGCAGGGTAATGAGTGAGCTCACTGGCTTCATAGGGAGCCATTCCAGCGTCGGTAGGGATGGGTACGGACTCAGTCGCTCCAGGGTTGGCCAGTCCAGCAGCGGTGGGACTAGGCGTGAAAACAATCGCATTGGGATTGAAAGTAATGGTTGAACGGCGGCGAGGAGCCGAGGCGGGAACCTCCTCAGGGCTGCTGAGCATCTCGCCCAGGGAACCGATGCGCTGAGACTGGGGCTCATCGGCAGCAATAGCCTGTTGGCCATGGGGGATGGGGGACTGAGCAAAGTCGGAGTTGTTGGGCTCAGGCTGGGGAGGGACCATCTGCTGGATAGGGGCAGAGCCAAGAGCCTCGCCATGAGGGTCAAAGATACGCTCAGCATAATAGTAGATCATAGGCTGAGATGGGGGTGGACCAATAGGCTCAGGGAAACAAGGCACAATTGGCTGGGGGTGATAAGGCTGAACGGGCTGAATAAAGCCAGGGGTTGGGACATTGATCGCATGATGAGGTGTCATACGGAGACGAGTCGCTGGATCAATGGGGTTGAGATACTCAGGGCCGACAGACTGAGGGAAAGCAGAGCCGATGCCCTGGTACAGGGTGTTGTACTCCTCGAAGGGCGAAGATGTAAGCCCAACTGGGGCCACAGGGAGGCTGTTGTCCCGAAGGTAGAGTTGAGGTCGCTTAGGACCAATGGGAGACAGAACATTCAGCGAATGATCTTCATCCGGAAAGTGCTCACCGGGAAACTCATCAGCGTCCCCGGACTCGAGGATACCGCTTGGGCAGTGATAGACACTAGTCTCAGTGTCATCAATCCCCTTAGGTTCCTCCTTGGGTTCAGTAGGGACAGCATTAGGGTCAGTAGGACACATGAATCCACCGAGAAGGCGGACATGTCCAGGAGGTACATCCTCAGGAGGGACAACAACGGAGGGCTGGAGACCCACGGAGAGGTTGCCAAAGTTGGGGCCCATGTTAATATCTCCTGACTGAGAAGATGGAAGTGAAGGGGCAGTGACTGTCTGGTGCTCAAGAGGGTTAGTCTTGGGAAGACTAATCTCGGAGAAAATGTCGTCGGTGGGAACAAGGTCGTCACCCTTGATGATAGACACACGGCCAGACATGGTGAAAGTAGACACGAGTCTCGAGGAGTTGTGGGTTGTTTCGTATGAGTATGATAGGGATGTCGATGAGGGTTGGTATAGTATTTTAGGGTTGCTAATGAGGGTTGGTGTAGTGTTGGTTGATAGTTGTCAAGATAATAGAAGGATGAAGAGGGTATGGGATGAGATGTGAAATGCTCGGAAGCTTGTGAGGAGGGAAGAAGAGAAAGATTCGGATCAGGGATCGAAAGTTGGATTATAAAGGATGGATTTGCTATTCACTGGAAGCCCTCGAGATGCTCGAGTACCACTGCCAGAGCGACTCGGCGGCTGTAAAGGGGGGGAATCCATCACATTGGAACCGCTGCCACTGCTATCCTTTCTGTTCAGGTGGAAGCCTAGAGTTGCACTCTCCATGCCACTGGCACCTGTATTGCTTTCGAATAATTGGGTCTCTCGAGCAAGGAGAACCAGCCGTTTGTTGATATTCATCGAACACGATCGCGTTGATGCTTGCAGTGCCAGGCCATCAAGGTTAGCCGAATGAATGGAACAGATCGTAGGTGAACATAGGTATGAAGCTCATTGGTATGATAAATGTTGATATAAATGTTATTCATTTGAGATAGATAAAAGATTGATGACCTGGAAGTCAACATCGTCAAGTTGATCCAGGTCCTGGGACGATTGACCACGTCTCCCCCGTAAACACCAACGACCCATCTTGTCTCAATTTCTCCGGATCAAGATAAATCTTCATCTCCACATTTATCTTATCAACATTCGATACTCTCGCAATCAAATAAATCGTAGGCGACGTCGCCGGCGAAAGAGTCGTGTTAGAATTCTCCTGCATCTGTACGACCCCATCAGTGTGAAATCCAAAAAAGAAAACGGAGCAGAAGAAAAAAGAAAAAGAAAAAAGCTCTCAACGAAACCTGTGAACACTTACCCGTTGATACTGTCGCTTACTCATGTAAAACGGTGTTCGGCTATGTCCCGTCGTAGACTTGACCTCAATCAAGAACAGTGGCTTTTTGTTCTGCCAGGCAGTTTTGTCAAGGTACCCTTTGTCAGCCAGGTGATTCGTTAATACGCGTTTTCGGTCATAGTATACAATGTCGGCGGTTTCTTGGGCGGTCCAGGGGAGCATATCTGAGTAGTCAGGATGGATGGTGATGAACTTTCGCATTTGGCTTTGCCAATTATCGCGGCTGAAGCGAGGTAATGGAGGATCCATATTCCGAAGAAGTTCAAAGACCTGTGATCTTGTGAGTATTGTTCTGATAAACAGTAGGTATTTGTAACTTACGAATAGTTCACCGAGAGCTCCGATTCGCATGTCTCGTTCGGGAAGACCATGCGATCGGAATTGTCGCGATAGCTCGATCTCTTCTTCATCTGCTTCTGGTAGCGCACCAAAGAGCCCAGACATATCATAAGCACCTTTACTAGGCAGTGCCGCAGTATGTGCCGCAGAAATGACATTGTTGACTAGTCTCAGATATTCTTCTTCATCTTCAATGGTAGGATGTTGTGATGCTTCGCCAAAACTCTGGAACAGGAACGCTGAACTGGGCTGCGCTGTAGGGGAAGAGCCAAAGATAAATGCTGGATGACTCGCTGATCTTGGTGTTGACTGTAAAGACCTGCCCACGTTCCGATGAACATTCGATGATGTTCGCCTATTTTGGCGGAAGTATTCAGCTGTGGACGAAGTTGGGGTGAACAGTCGTCGCCCAGTGACGGATGAGTTTGAAGTCGCTGGACTTCGCTGTCGAACAGGGAGGTCAGATAGTCTCGGGGGGGATCTCAGATTGTCGAATGTTTGAAGCATAGAGTCTTCGTCACTTGAAATATCGTCTTCATGAATCTCTGGCTGTGCCAGATATCGAGCAATAGGGTCTTCTTCCGTTTCATGAGAGACATTTTCATCGTTCTCCTCCAGCGCTTCATGGTACACCGTGGTATCATGTACGTCCTCCTCTTCGACAGCAACATGCTCTCCTCCAGCCTCCTCCTCAGGCGCTTGACGACACCAGCCTTGGGGAATATCCACCTCGACGACACCCTCCGCCTCCAGAATCTGCGCCATGTTGATGAGAGGTGCATTCAAGACCGCACTCACGATCTGGACAGCCTTAGAGCCAGCATGCTTGACTTGTAGAGTAACAGGGTCTGTTATCATCCATTCCAGGAACCGTCTTGGAAGAGTCGAAAAGTAACAGAATCCTTGTGTCTTGGGATCACGTGGTACGTAAATCTTGAGGCCGCTGTCGTCTTCGCGTATGTGAAGCTCACTCCTGTCTTGTACATGCACCAGACCATGGCCATCCTGTGACAAATGGAGTTCGGAGGAGATGCCATCTGTTTCGTAGACCTCTGCAGACATGAGGGTCCAGTAAAGATCCGAGCTGTCCTCTGAAGTTCGAGGACTGTTGAAATGCACCGCGATTCTGTAGAAGCACTTAGTAGTTATCCGTAGTAATCTTTGCCGGCGAATTACCTGAACAGACCAGCTGCCTTTTGCCTGATCTCCCTGTCTGGGTACTGCAGCTCGTCCATTCGCCCACCCGCCACAGTAGAGATCTCCCGCACAGAAGTAGACAAGTATCGAGACTCTAGGTCGAGCCATGACAGAAATGGCCTTAAACGACGAACCTCATCCAACGTGAAGTCGAGCATCTTGGCCTGAGGAGAGAAGATATCTCCCAGAGTCTTTCGGTCGGCAATAGCGAATTGGGTCCTGCCAGACTGTAACTTCACTGACTTATTTGGGTACCTCACAGGAAAAACCGTTCCTCGAAAGATGGGTTCTTCATCTGGCGGATTAGCTGTCGTGTCAAGTAGAGAATTGAGCGCCCAGATGGTTTCTTTGACAGCAGCGACTGATGGCGGTGGAACTCTACTACCCATCTCCTTGAGTTCGTCGTAGGCCATGTCTAGCGTGAGTTCTTGCACACCAAGGAAACTGACGAAGAAATCTTCCAACTCGGGGTAGAGGTCGTTGAGCGCTACTCTGCCTCGGATTTGTGTAGCACTCGACCACAGGCATTCCCCGACTGTGTACCAGCGGCTTACGTTACCGACATTGAAGTAGATCAATGGCTCTTCAGCGAAAGTTTTCCTGATATCTGTTAGCTGAAAGTGTGAAAACGGACAGCGCTCACATACTTAAGCTTTGTAGCATCAACCTCCATCATGCCAAGCCTCTCGGAGTCCAAGGAAGTGTAGAGGTCATTAATCCAGTCAAAGTCTTCACTCTTCAAGCCCTTCAATCTCCGTATCTCATTCAGATAATCTTCCCACGAACAATCTTTGACTCCGAGCGCCGTCCTGAAGAATTGTCGCAAGACATCGAGATCCTCCTCTGAGCGATGGAAAACGGTGCGGTAGAGATGGGCGAGAGGGTATGCCGTCTGCATATCTTGTCGGGCGTTCCACAAACATTTCTCGAATGATGTCCATGTCGCTGGGCTTGAATCGTGTGCGGGGATGTATATGAGGTTTCCGTCATTGATCGCTTGCCTGTCCCATAGTCAGTAGTAGACTCATAGATCCAAGTCTTCCGCCAATGAAACGAACCTTGCTTCCGCTTGCGCGTCGAGGAAGCTATCAGCTTCCCGACACCGAGCGTGAATGACTTCATAGAGATCTAACACTCTGGTATTCCGACGCACCCCAGCAGCAGAATTACTGTACCGGATAGTGCTCAGGATAGCCAGGTAGAACTGAAGGTCATCAGTACATCCAACCCCAAGATCATCCACCAAGAAACCCCATTTCGCACGATACGTGCTCGAAGTGATCGATTCACCTAAATCTAGGAACACAAAACCTTCATCCTCAGCATAGCGTGAGTGCTTCCCTTCAAGCTCAGGCAAAGGTAAATAAGTGGTCGACAGCGGCTCAGACAAAGCAAACTCATCTCCTCCTTTGCACACGACCTCGACTTGACGTAACTCTTTTATGATATCAGAAGATTCCATGACCTTTGTTCTCTCAGCATCCCAAACTCGCTGGAGCGCCCCCAAGAGACATTCCGGTCGGTGCTGCTCGATATAGCGAAAGGCGGAAGATAGTTCTAATTTCCAGTATGGGCCCTTCTGGGTAAGCCGAAGTTGAAGTCGAAGTTGGAGGCGTAACTGGAGCCATTCATCCCATCCCCACGAGTAACCTGCTGGCGTTGTTGGATTTTCCTGGAGGTAGTCGTGATGGAGGAAAGACGCTGCAAAGCCCGGTGCATCTCCTTGAGGTTTGAACAACTCACTGGGGCCATACGCATCGTCTGTTGTGAGATAAACATTGTATTTAGTTGATAACCGTGCTCTCATATTCTGGTCGTAAATATGGTAGCCACGTAACTTGGCTTGATCCTCATTCTCCTCGAGTAGTACCTCGGAAAGGTACAAGAACTTCAGATGGGCGATGGATGCTGCGAGCGCGACCTCATCGGCGACCGGCTTGATTGGCTTCTTAAGGATCAAAGCTCGCACATCCTTCACAAGAGCTTCAATGACGCCAAACTTGTCAAACAGAGCACGCCGATCAGGGTTGCTGGCTGCTTCCGAGTCGACCAGGCTCAAATCGAGGTCATCGGGGATTGCGAGGCTGCCCGATGCATGGGAATAGTAAAGTGGCCCTCTGCTTGAAGCAACCCAGGTCCCATTCTCGAGAGGAATGAATCGAAGTTGCTTGAGGCGGTCTTGGGCAGGACCTACTGTCGCGGTGTTCTTCAACAAGATGAGCGCTCGTGCTGCAAGTGAGTGCCATTCGTTATCCGTAGCGGGACTCTTCATTCTTGAATCTTCGGTGTTCTTTTCGAGGTCTTTTTCAACACGAGTGATTGCATCCGAGGGCGACATACTTTCCAGCCCATACGGTTCCAACAACTTCAGGTCGTCGCGTGTATACTCTTTCGCAAGATAAATCTCCTCATCAAGATCAGTGAAAAGGGGATCGCCGTTCTTATCTCGCAACCACGGCTGAAGACGGCAAAGCTTGTGTATGTAATCCAACCGCCCGGTGCCGAGAGTGCGAAGCACTTTGACTTCTTGTATGCGCTGTTCGATTTTGTCGAGGAGACCTGACCAGAAGTTGTCCCAAGGATAAGAGTCTCGTTGGGGTAGCCAGCGCATCCATTGGTATTGGAGTATCGGGTGCTGACAGAACTCCTCGATGGCTTTGATGAAACAGTCTGCGATGCCGTTCAAGAGACCGAGGTTTCGGAGGGATCCAGTAACTATACCTTGTCGACTGGCTTCGGTGACGAAATCGGTATGAATGAGGAACTGCGTGGACGCATTTGTTAGCCTCTGGCAAGGCTTCCTTGATGGCCACGATGAGTATTTCACTTACCTTGAAGCCCATCGGCCGCATTGGAAGAAATGCGAAGACATCTTGGTTCTCGACGATTGGAGTGCCTGACTCCGCTAATGGAAATGCCAGCACAACCTCCGTAGACGAGTCGGCGCGATCCTGCTCATCGGAGTATGTTCTGTTCTCGCTCTTGGGAATATTGTCCGCAACATGCTTCGTAACATGATACTGCCTCTCCTCCACACCCTCAAAAGTCTCCTTTTTCACTGTAGCTGGGTTACTCCCATGAAGAGAGTATGTCGTACTCGATGTCTGGGTGTCATAGCCGTCAAAGAACGAGACCTGCACCTTTCGTAGTTTGCGAAGGAAAAGTAGGATCGTGTGCTGCAAGTCTTGAAACTGAAGTCGAATAGTCTCCCGCTGTCTTGCATCCTCATCAGGATCATCACTCGTATGCAGAAACAACGTAATGCGAGTCGAAGAACCTCCCAGCGGCTCAGCTGCATCTTCCCATACTGGTGTAACCATGCCGAGACCGGAGTCCCCCTTGCGATGTGTGAACGAGAAGGAAAAGTCGTTTGACTGGATGTGAACCTTCCAAGCTGCCATAAACACGGACTTGAAGCCAATGCCCTTCTCGCCAATGTACCCTGCTGCCCCGACTTTGGAACTCTTGCCTATTGCGCAAATAGCCTTGAGGTTCTCATGTGTGAAGCCATTCTCATTGCACTCAATCAATACCCTATCTGGCCGAACTTCGAAGGACACATATGGATCTTGCCCGCTGGAGAGAGCAGCGCTGTAGTTATTGTCATCTGCATTCTGGAGCAACTCAAAGACAAATCGGGCATTACTGGTGTAAAGGTTTCGTGCCAGCCTGCAACATCGTCAATAAAAGCCTGTGTTTGAGATAAAGTACATACGTCAAGACAGCCGAGCCTATCATCTCATCCTTCCGAAGGAGAGCTTCTTCCACCTCGCGCCTAAGCTCAGGGTTAATCTCTCCAATCCGCGCAAGCTGCTCCTCGCCAAGATACCCGCGCTCTTTCGCAATCTCCTTCACCAGATCCTGAGCCGTGCGCTGGCCCGGCCCGGGCTGGGAGGTATGAGTGGACATCTTTTATGCGCGGCCCAGCGGAGCCTCGTAGTTGTCGCTACGTAGATTGACGCGAAGAGAAGCAAGGACAAGCGGGGGAGACGACCGCCAGATCTGTATGTTTATTAGCCGCGAAATGTGTGATTTTCTCCTACCGCTCTCCTCGTACGAGGCCGGAAAGGCGCGTCAGAAGGCGATGCAGGGGCTTTCAGCTTGAGACGCAGATGAGGGAATGATTGGCCCAAAACATCGCCAAGGTGTCAGACTGCCACGTTAATCCTAGCCCAAGTGGCATTTTCGTTGTTGTTTTGCTTTTGTCATGAAACGCATTGAGTAGCGAAAATTCTGACGTAGACATAATCGACCTGTAGAGCTCGATTTTGAGAAGATCGAGTGCTTTATCGGTGATATCTCTGCTGAATCGAAAATGTCAATGGAGACTGGCTGTGAGATGATGAAACATTCTGGGGGAGACCCCTGCTCGCCCGCTGAAGCTTCACATTAGTGCTCGAAAACCCTGGTATTTCCGGTGAGGGACTAACGCAGACTTCACTGGGATATGTCAAGCACAATCAGGACTTCTTTAGCTTATGACTTTCGCATTTTGCATGACTGAGTCATATATAAGTCACATTAGAAATGAAGAATGATTTGCTCACGTCACTGTCTGCCCTCAATACGTAGGATACTTGGGTACGGTGTTCTGTCTTATCTGTTGAGTCAAAATACGGCTCACTACTTTTCATTCAATTACACTCCAATCATCCCTCTGGAAAGACCAAGACTACCCATAATACTCTTCATCCTCCCCACAACAACTCGTCGTCACCCGAACCGATGCTTAAGCCTTGCCGCAGAGAAAGCCCTTCTTCAAGCTGGCAAAGATCTCGACGGCCTCGTTAAGTTTCTCAGCATTGTTAGGATTGTATGAGAAGTTGACAGCACGTCGAGAGGGAGCGACGACAGGAGGCTGGGCCTGTTCCTGTTCGCTCTCAGGATCCTTGGAGTCAACAGCTGGCTTGGAGTTGACAGGAGAATTGCCAGGGGCCCAGCGGCTGGTGGAAATGCCAACCTCGTCGGGGTCCAGAATGTTCTTGGCTCCTGTAGCTTGATGTCAGTGACCGTTGAGACTAAAGAAGGACTCTACTTACCAGATTCGGAAACGTGATCGTCGGCGTTGTCACCTTGCTCACCAACGGGGGCAGTGTTGGTCGTCCACTCATCCTGATCAGCGGCGCCAGCGGTGTCCGCGTTGGTAGTCCACTCGTCGGCAAGAGTAGAGGCGGGCTCAGCCACAAAGGAATCGGTGTAAATAGGCTCGGTGAAGACAGTGCCGGCCGGGGAGGAAGTGGCATCCTTCATGGCAGTGTTTTCAGGGCTGGAGGATTCACCAAAGTGCTTTCCGACAGCAGCTTCGAAGCCTGGCTTGAGCTCAATATAAGACTCAGGAGTGGAGTCGGTGGGCTCAACAGGCTCAGCGCTCAGACCGGTACCAGAGTGACTGACTTCGGCGTCGAGATGGACGCGATCCGTGATGCTGATGACCTCAGAAATAGGAGCAGTAGGCTCAGCGGAGGTGTCGTCGTGGTAGGGGCATGCAGTCTTGTTGAGCCAAAGCTCAGAAAGGATCTTGGATCGCTCCTCCCAGCCATTCTGGCCGTCAGCAGATCGAAGAAGAACAGACTCGAGGATCTCCTGAGCGGGGATGTCGCGAACTCGGTGCTCGCGGGGAGTGCACTCAGCACAACGCGCCTTGACGAGCTCGCCGAGATCGATTCCCTTGGTGGGAATTTCGCGTTCAATAGAACCACAAGAGCCAAAGAAGCAAATGCATTTTCCTTTAGCGGTGTCACAGATGATGCGGTCCTTTGCAACAAGATGGAGCTTGGCGCAGTAGAAGGCGAGAACGGGGGACACCTCGGGAGCGCACTGGGCGATGGTGATGGTCTCGCGGCACATGTTGACGACGAGATGGAAACGAGCGAGGGAAAGCGAAAGACGCGTGAGGATGACCTGCAGAGACAGGATATGAGAGAGGGAAGATGAAGGAGAGGTGGAAGGGATACTTACCGTCGGTGCAAAAAGGGGAAAGCTCAAGATCTCTTGTGCCTTGAGTGCGGTGGGGAGGAGAAGGAAGGAAGGAGGGAGGAGAGAGAGAGAAGAGGGGGAAGGGGAGGGTTCTGTGAGGTGCCTCAGTTGTGGGCCCTAAAGATCAGGCAGAAGTGAGTATGAATTAACAGAAAAGAAGGAGGAGGAAGGAGAGAGAAGGCGCTAGTGGGAGTGCAGGCACTGACGAGGCAACAGCTGCAATTCATAGAAGCTACAGTGGGCGATTGGGGGTTATCCAGTGACTCGAGGCCTGAGAGTGTTGAGGCAGAGGCGAAGATGGGACTAAATTATGAAGGGGCAGAGCTATGAGTGAGCTATGAATGAGCTTTGGGTGCCCATATGCCATGCATGTGCATCTCAGGTGAAGACGGGATGTGAATCAGATAGACGATGTGGTGGTGCATCTCCTGAGGAACTCCTTATTGGCTCTTGATATTATAGTAGAAGGAAATTCACGTGAAGTTACAATACCCGAATAAAGTGCTACTGCAAATCTATACAATGAAAAAGTGAATGTCAGATCTCGAAGGTGATATTTGGTTGATAGTGTATCTATGCGTTGAGATTGATGGCAATCTGATATGTGCGTTTGGTCCTACGCACTCTCCAACTCCACGCCTAACTAGCCTATTGAGACCAAAAAGATGTAACACATGTATGCTACGAAAGTCAATGACTCGGATTCATGTAGGCTCACATTTGTTGTGCTCATTGTCGAGTGTTGTCGAGTACATGGAGGACGCCTTTGAAATTCTAGAAGGAAAATCGATGTCTTCCACTTTTGATTGCCCTACATGAATTACCAATGCAACAGCCCGCAAACAGGGATCGCAGCCCCGCTTCCACGGTCGTGGAAAAGGCACTCAATGAAAGAAATTTATTTGTGTTGGCAAAACACCACACGGTGACACTCGACGACCTTTCACCTTTTGCTTTTACTACGACAACAAAATCACGTGTAACTATTCAAAGAAAAAAGGATTGTCAGGAGAGACACAGAAATATTCAAGATTCACGGATGGTACTCACTGTCACTTACTGCACGATGACCTCCCTGCAACCGCGGCAAACTTCCCTTTGTCGTTGGGTTTGGCATCCTTCTCCGAGCCCCAGGCATAAAAGCAAGTCAGCTCACCTCAGACAGGCCCTCGATGCAGAGCTAACAGTCTAGATAGCCGAGAAGCCTGTTGCCGGCGATCTTTACTTTTTTCTATCGACCAAGAACCAACCCTTAGCCAAGGCCGACGAAACACTTGCGCTGCAACATCTCAGTGACACAACTCCATATGTACGAATCACTCAGAAATTCAGAGCTTGGCCAAATGCCAGGAACACTGCTGTTTCCAAAATGCCCCTCAAAGGATTCTCGATCAAAGTCCACAACTTTTCCGAAGCCAAGCAAACAACATGCATACTGAAAGAATTGCCTTTCATCTGATCAAAGGCTCAGACCTTGGCTCAACGACAAGCCCAGCCAAGTCAGCAGGCAACAGAATTAAAGATTGGGTCTTCTCCATACCAAGAGGCTCTTGTGGAACATGTCTTGCACTTTGGGTAAATTGGGCCAGCTCCACATATCTCAACTCCCGCCCTCAGGGGGCAAGAAAACACCGAGCCTTCATATATTCTAGGGTGTTAAAATAAACTTAGCAAAGAGCACCCCAGGCTTAGGCTGAATTTGCCTAATCTTTTCATCGCCTAGGGTCAAGGTTCTGAGTTTTCTTCCCCCCCCTAGTACTGGTCAGCCAGTCACAGTATTCGATGATCGGTTGAGTTTATTTCGACCACAACGGGTAATCCGAGTGGTACACATGTCACCAAGTATCCGAAGTTGAGCAGTCAAGTTGCCAATGCTTGGTAACTCCGACGTATGTGGTCAATCTCAACCCCGCCATTCAAGCTCACCCGGAACTAAACGGAGGTCAAGATAAGCTCGTCCTCAGCAAACCACCAACTCTGGCTCAAATCCACGTGCTTAATATCCGGGGTAAGCGAAAAACACCCAAAACCTCACACTCACCATCAAAAACTTGCTCTTGCGACAGTCAAAGAATTGACGTCAAGTGCAATGTTTGGTCGGCAGACTGTGACGCACGCCCAGACTAGCGCCAAGTCATCCTTGTCGTGGGAGGGTCGCCCATTTAAGCTTAATCGAGATGGCTTACCAGGGTCTTTGCGCCGATGATCGTTCTTGGGGGAAGACATAACGGGCTTGGCGGACGATTTAACGTCGGCGGCTTGGAGCAGGTTTGTGTGAGGCTCTTTTGACTCCGTTTTTTGAGTTTGTGGAGGATGACCGCTGATTGACTTTGGGCAGAACTCAATCGACAATTCCCCGACCATGGGCCACCATCACGATACGGACGAGGGCATCCCTGCTCGTAAAGAATGACAAGATTGATGAATCGAAGCAGTCTTCATCGGGGACATAGCCACGCGAGAATTCGTATGCGGTCAGATTGTAACTTCAACTCCCGTTGCACCTAACGCGTCATCATCACACAGTCTCCCCTTGAAGGATTCGAGAGGCAGCAGCAAAGAAGACATCTACTTAATCTCACCTCTTGGACAACGTCATAAAATGTGCTGCCGAGACAGGGATACACCGAGCTTTGAGCCGCACACAGCCAAAGAATCCGACGATCATCTTGGCAGCCTCCACTCCTCCATCCTCAAACCTCTTTGAACCTCTACTCATCATGTGGAGTGAAGTCTTCTCGAATCCTTTCCAAAAAGACATATAATAATTGGGACGTCCCCAGCTTCTGCGACTCTGTTGCTTCCAAAGTATTCCTCGACAGAATCCGGGGCCCCAACTTCTCCCCAGACTCAGTTGCCAGTGACATTACCGTCTTAAGTGGTCTGTTTCCCATCTGCTATCTTGTTTCTTCGAGATAAGCACGATGCCTCTGCCAAGAGCCGACACTGAGGCTCCGCCTGCCTACGACACGGATCACATTGGCCCCAACAATGACAGTTACCGCAACTCCAGCAGCAATGGTACTTTCGTCAACGACAATGAGGGCGCCGGTTTCGGCCAGCGAAGAGTCTCCAAGGCAACTCTCCTGCGCAACCCTTTGGCTGGCATGACTCGAGAAGAGGTACTTGCTGATGTTGACGCTTTTGTCGAGTCCAAGGGCCTTACCGAGCACCGTGAGGACTTCCGAAAGGGAGCTCTCGTCGCTCAAGTCAACAACACTCCCGGTGGCTTTGAGAAAATCGAGATGTTGTCTGAAGATGACAAGGCGATTCTGAGAAAGGAGGAGACGTCTCGATGGCATCAGCCCTTTGCCCTGTACTTCCTATGTACTCTCTGTGCTGGATCGGCCATTGTTCAGGGTATGGATCAGACCACCGTAAATGGTGCACAGGTATGCTGAACCAATCTTGAGATCTCTGAAAGTATCTGACGCTTGCAGGAATTTTACTTCAGAGAATTTGAAATCGAGAACGTATGGATGAAGGGTCTGACCAATGGTGCTCCTTACCTTTGCTCTGCCGTCATCGGTTGCTGGACCAGTCCGATTCTCAACAAGTACACCGGCCGCCGCGGAACCATCTTCATCTCTTGCGCTATCTCTACGGTCACTGGTTTCTGGATGGCTTGCACTACCTCGTAAGTATGAGGTTGATATCTTAAGAGTTGAGATCTTACTGACATTTGATAGTCTCGGTAACTTCTTGGCTGCTCGTTTCATGCTTGGTTTCGCTGTTGGTGCCAAGTCTAGCACAACGCCCGTCTACTCTGCCGAATCTACGCCGAAGAATATTCGTGGTGCTCTGACCATGATGTGGCAGGTGAGAAGACTCTCCATAGTGATTGAAGATCATGGGCTAATCAAAATTTTAGATGTGGACTGCTTTCGGCATCGCCCTGGGCTTCGTCGTTTGCGTTGCCTTCCAAAAGGTCACTATCATCGGCGGCCCCAATTCTCCATGGCGATGGATGATGGCTTCGACCTCTATTCCCCCGCTGGTTGTCATGCTTCAAGTGTACTTTTGTCCTGAATCTCCCCGTTGGTATATGGAACGCGGTCGATTTGACAAGGCTTTCCGATCCGTCAAGAAGCTTCGCTTCTCCCCTGTCCAAGCTACTCGCGATATGTATTATGCTTACAAACTACTGGAAATCGAGCGTGGGGAACGAGAAGGGCGGAATCTGCTTAAGGAGTTTTTCACTGTACGCCGTAACAGACGTGCTGCTCAAAGTGCCTGGTTCTGCATGGTAAGATATCCAGCCCCAACATGCGCCACACATACTAACAAATGTTACAAGTTCATGCAGCAGTTCTGCGGCGTAAATGTGATTGCATATTACTCTACTTCAATTTTCGAGGATGCCAACTACAGCCTTTCTGAAGCCCTTCTTGTCTCTATGGGTGGTGGCATCATAAACTTCCTCTTCGCCATCCCTGCAATCTACACCATTGATACATTTGGACGCAGAAACCTTCTCTTGGTCACCTTCCCTCTCATGGCAGCGTGCCTCTTCTTCACTGGTGGAGTGTTCCAACTTCCCGACCAACCACGTGACCCCAAGATCGGCACTATCACTTTGGGCCTCTATCTCTTCATGGCAGTCTATTCTCCCGGCCTTGGACCCGTGCCTTTCACCTACAGCGCTGAAGCTTTCCCTCTTCATATCAGAGACATTGGTATGGCTTCCAGTACAGCTATCACCTGGGGCTTCAACTTCATCATCAGCCTTACCTGGCCAGCTCTACGAGAGGCCTTCTCTAACACTGGTGCTTTCGGCTGGTACGGTGCTTGGAATATCTTTGGTTGGATCTTTTGCTACTTCCTCCTCCCTGAGACCAAGAACTTGACCCTTGAGGAGCTTGATAACGTTTTTGGTGTCTCTAACAGAGAGCATGCTTCGTACTACTGGAGGAAGCTGCCCTGGTACCTCAAGAAGTACATCCTGCGCAAGGATGTTGCTCCCTTCCCTCCCCTGTATGAGTTTGCCGGCAATGACGGAAACTATCCCCATGAGAAGCCTGACACCAGTCACATTGAGGGTAACCACGCTGTTGGAGGTACTCAGGATAAGGAACTCTTCCCTGGACCGCGATGATTAATTACATCATGAGGCTTCTGGATACGGATGAATGATATTCTGAAGGAACATTATGTATTGGCTATGATATCTGTGCCCGGCGTTTCGTGAACTCTGAATAGTCTGTTGGTTTTCAATGTACAATAGGAGTTATATGCAGTGGCTTAGGAGAAGAATTATGATATAATGACCATAACTAGAGCAGACAAAGGCAGAGGCGTGATACTGTGGTGATAGTTTCATGCATACCGTCAACATCAAACTGCACACAATCGCCCCTCGCCTGTCTGGGAATCTACGGTATGGCACGGGAGCTTCATCGAATGCGTCCAATCATCTACGAAAATTATTCAAAATAGATTTTGGTATTATATATATAAGAACCTTCTAGATTTATATTACTTAAAACCTAAAGTCTATTTCGCTACCCGTTGAGCTTGCTTAGTTGATCCCCCAGCTCGAGTCAACGGGCAGCCACCTTTCCTTACTGCAAATTTAAAATCCTGTACTTGTGTACAGATACGTAGCCAGGTGGCACAAGGACACAGCCCAACAAACAGTTAGGGGTTGTGTTACAATTACGCTTTGTGTTTCACTTGCCAATACTTGTCAATGCTTAGCCTCCACATACATCATAGGCTTGATTGTGCAGGAGAAGCGGTATTCAGCATCCAATGAAGGGCTTAATATCACAGCCTGATCGGTGTCGAGAGTGCGTGATTGGTTTGGAGGAGTGCATAAATCCACCTCTTCAGCCACTTCAAGACCCCGGCGTTTAGCTGGACTTGTCCTCTGGCAAATCAGACAAGGAACCAGAACAGCTGAACTGCAGTGAGATAAAAATAGAGTGAGAAAAATGAGAAATGGCATTCAGTATTAAATCAGGCTCTCGCACCTTTGACCACGTCTTTCGATTCCTCAACTCCAGCCACGCTGACCTGAACCAAAAATCCTACGATGTCTGCTCCAACGAACCCGCTGCTACTGAATGGCGATGCAGAGCAGGAATTACCCGAGCAACCTTCGTCGCAGGATGTCTCAAGCCGACGAGGAATATTCGGATGCAAGCCAACAAGCGATTTGTCAGTGAGCAAAGCGTTCAAAGACACTTTCCATGATTTGAAGCGCATTGGAAAAAAGCGCAAAGATAGTCGGCCACTTGATTGGAATTTCATCCGGCGAGTCCTTCGGGCGAGCTGCTGGAACTTATCTGTTCTAGGCTTGCTTATCTATATGTGTCTGGTACCGCTGGGCTACAGCGAAGAAAACAGGTGCCAGCCAGATGGGGAGTTTCGATTCGATGGTTTAGATCAACTTGGTGAATTTGGTGGCTTTGATTGGTGGGCGCCTAGGGGATTCTTTCAGATCACGCTTGGTTTTGGTCGATTCAGCTTTGGCACTGCGAAGCTCATTGACGTTATTTGGGACTTGGTAAGTGTCCACGGCAAAATTTCTATCAAACTAACAAAAGTGATAGGTTGTTGGTCGAGGGGGCCAAACAGTCATGGCTTTTGTATCATGGCGAGTGTTTGTCCAATATCTCCAACTCTCTCTGGTTACGAAGCCAGCGTCTTACAGCACAGTGTGGCTCATCAATATTCAAAATGAAAATTCCGCTCTTGCAACATGGAGGCTTACTTCGGGATTCTTTAAAGTTGGCCTCGCATCCAAGAAGGTCATGTGCTTCATGATCTGGACCGCGTTATTCATTCTTATTTTCCCGACCTGCGCCAGTTCGATGACCGGATATACGCCGTACAACAAGGCTTATGTTAACAGCACCACTGGAAAGCTAGTGCATTTTTCGGAAGTCGCCCCCGTCGCTTACTTGATACGAGATGGAGATAGAGTAGATGGTCTGAGTAAGGACTATCCTGTTTTGTGGAAAGGCAGTAAGACGATTCACCAGGTGACAAACGCAAAGGGAAAAGCTAATAAATGAATTAGACTCAACTACTGTTGCCAAGTCTTCTTCTCTTGAGCTCTTTGACGAATGCTATGTGTGGGAGACGAGTGACACGGGCGTTGAGTGTCGACTCCAGAGAGATATATCAGAATGTATGTACTTCCAAATCCGGATGACCATTCTGGGAAACCTATAGGATATTGACTGCCTGATAGATACCCAGCTCTATGGGTTCGACGGGAAAGGCAACCGTGACACTCAGAACGGCCAGAAAACCTATTTTCGTAACAAGACACTGAACTGGCCACCACTCAACATCGAAGCATTCTATCTCCCAAACAATGCGTTTTATTGGAATTGGACGGCAAAAATTACTGATAAAACCCCCAAAGAAGATCTCAATCCTTACGGGAATCGCTCAGCCTTAATATTCCTCGTTGAAAACGGTTTATACGATATAAAGAAGGTCCAAGCTGAAGGAATCTGTCAACCAATAAAGAGCGGAGTATGTTTGTCCTGATAGTCGTCAGACCAGAAGCTAAGATCTATAGGAATCTATCGTGTATCAATGGGGTTTTTCATTTCTCCAGTTCTTCGTCATGACTATCCTTCTTCAGTCGTGGAGCAGCGGCCTTTTTGTGTTGTGGACAACCACAGACTTGACGCTGAAACGAAATAAGATTACAGCATCTTCTGGAGGCTGGAAGGGCCTTCTCGAGTTGACAGACAAGATCAAAGAACAAATAGAGTCTGCTGGCATAATTTGGGAGGATCTGACTGACAAAGAGCTACATGACCAGATTCAGCATCTTCTAACAGGGGGACCAGTCCCAACATCTTCGGAGGAATCTGGCCCAGTAAATCCCCTACCTCAAGGACACTCCAGCTTATGGCCATGGATACAGAAGGTCGAATGGCATTTTCTAAGAATCATGTTCTTTATTGTTTGTATTCTTCTGGAGAACTTTCTTCGCTTCAGAGGATTATACTCCCAGTTCAACGCCATCCGGATCAGACAGCCTGTTTACCGCCCGGCAATGGGGACTCTTTGCATGACAGTTGTTTTGTACACCATCGCGAGCATGATTATCGCCAGCGCCCTGGGATCAACATATCGGCAGAGGCTACTCATCACGTTGGGAGCCTTTGTTTTATGCGCTCCCTTCTTTTTCTACGATGCAATTGAACGGGACTTTGTCCTGCCTGGGTTCAGTTTGGGAGCCATTTTGGCCTTTTCCCTCGGTTCTTCACGGGGAAGCCGTGCTGTCTTGTTTTTGGTTCCTCTTCTTTGTAATTATATCGTTGTTTTTGGCTTATTCATTTCTTTTGTGATCAATCGGCCTTATCTATATTACATAAAATAATACAGTCAACAGCTTTAGGTATGCCATGGTTCCTTATTCCAGGCGCATGAAGCTAATACCGATGCTTTCGAGAATGATTTACCACTCGGAATAGGCTTACTAGCCTCTGATCCTTCTGAAGCTTAAACCCAACTCAAGTCTCACCGCGTGGAAAAATGCGTGAATAAGCCCCTGAAAGCGCCGTTTCTTCAAACGTTGAGCTTCTATTGGCTTACTCAACGGTTTGCCAAAAGTCAAGTGCGTCATTATCTGCACCTAGATCCAACGCTCATTAACTATCATGGTTATTTATTGGCTTGTTCGCTGCTTACTCATCCGTCTTCACCTCACATCGAGTTCTGGGCCTAACATCATGGTATTGTGTTGTCTAGGGAGGCTGGTTAGCGGGACAAGGATCTATAATCTGACAAACATAGAGGTTCTGTGAAGAAGTGCATTGAGGCGCAGCATGGGATTTTTATCTTTGCCTTTCCCCTCTTGAAATATTCTCTCAGACATTTTAAGCCACAAGGTGAACTGCTGTCATGATGCTTGGCCTCTTCCCGACATGTCTTGCGGTTGTCGCGTTTGCAGGCCATGGACTGTGTAGCTCCGACTTTATCATACCCGAGTTATCGAGTGACCCGTGGTCCGAGAATCAAGTGTATGGAATCAACGACGAGATTGAAATAAAATGGAAAACGGACCATGAGGGTTGCAATCTCTTCCTATGGCAGGACTATCCGAAGTTGGCGGTTGAATGGTACAGCAGATTGTTAGGTAAAAATAACCAACATCTCTTTGATTCCCAAGCACCTAACAAAATGTAGAAAACACAACTGAGACATCACACGTTTGGAACGCAAGTTCGAATAGTTACTCTCAAGAGACTGAAGACACTGTCTTTCACTTTGCTCTATATTCCTCAGACAAGGATATTCCGCTCGCGAATTCCGGATCCTTCAATATCTCAGGGACAAATCCCAAGAAGCTCAAAGCTTCGTCTGCGTCACACTCAACACCAGCTTCCACAGCGTCTCAAGCATCAGAAACCTCAACGAGTTCCACCGAAACGACTCAACATTCAGCGACCAAGCCAGAAAAGAGCCAGGGATTATCGACGGCAGCATTGGTGGGAATTTCAGTCGGTGTCACAGTCGCGGGGTTATTGATTTCAGGAGGCGTAGGGTTATGTCTATGGAGACGCGTCACGCGTAGAAGAATAACGGAACGAGTGGATAGCATCGAGAAGTCCGATTTTGCAAAGTCTGAGCTGGGCAATACGCAAATATTGCAAATAGGAAGTTCGGAGCTGGATAGCACTAGGGATGCAGCTGAACTTTGGGATACGCAAAAGCCGGGAGAGCTAGGTGATGAGAACAAGATACGAACGATATATGGACTTCATGAGGCACCATAGACAGAGTAGCTTGAGATGAAATTGAACGAATTCGATGATAGATACTTTATATAGCATTTTTGAGTTTGGGGGGCTTTATATACCAGTGAATCAAATTGCCTAGACGAAAGCATTGCCACCAACATTCTACTACATCTCTTTTCATAAAATCACAAAACGATCTTAAAGATATCTCAAACATGAAATGACTTTGTTGCGGCAATCTATTATCCGCATGGTCCATCATCCAATACCTCTCGGCTGTAGATGCACCGAACTCCCTCCACTTTCCCGACCAAGGGTGCTCTAGATCAAGCCTCAGACTCTTCCTCCTCCACGAATCCGAAAAACATCCTAGCTAATGCGGGGAGATCAGTCAAATGTCCGGGGCCCCAGATGCACCATGAGCTTAATTGGAAACGCGTCGGTTGAACCACGGCACTGGATCAGACGATCGGCCACGATACTCTCTCTATAAGTAGCTCTTGATACCAGGCTTGATCGTGGGTGTTGATACTCAGCACGATTGAGCTTCTCAAGAATGTCGAACATTGAACGAACTACGAGTAAGGCTGACTCCATTGGAGTTGACCACAAGGAGACCATCCTAGCTGTTGAGGTTGCGGAGGAGAGCAACACAACTGTTTGGAAACTCCTCAAGGAAAATGTTCGTGTGATTATCTTCACCTGGTTCGCCAATTGCGGCGCGTTCCTTTTTGGATACGATGTTCTCGTTCAAGGAGCCATCAATGCCCTCCCTATGTTCTCGTAAGTCGCAGACCCCCAAATCAGTATTTGATACATATGGCTGATCAGGGAGAATCACCTTCGGTTCTCCATTTGGCGAGACTTTCATCCTTCCAGCTCTGTGGCAAGGCCTCTGGCAAGCCTTTAGTGCAATGGGAATCATGGCTGGCGCTGCAAGCAACGGCTTTCTTCAGGATCGATTTGGTCGAAAGATCATGTTTGGAGTCGGAGGTCTCATCTCTGCTGTTGGTAAGTCAAGATAGGAATGCTTGGAGCTTGATCTGATCTAACTTGGACTTCTCTAGGAACGGCAATTATTTTTGTGTCCGGCAACCCCGAGACTGTGGAACAAAGACGCGGTGTTCTATTGGTTGGAAAGTTCTTCATTGGTTTAGCTATGGGTATTAGCATGTCGACTTGCCAAACATATGTATCGGAGATTTCACCACCCAAGCTTCGAACTATACTTCTCGGCCTTTACCCCTTCATGATCGTAAGTACTACTATCTATAGACACACCGATGATGCTAACAAATCACTACTAGACTGTTGGCCAGATGATTGCCATTACGGTCGTGTTCAAGGAAGTCGCTACGATGACACACTGGGCCTTCAAGATCCCTTTCGCTTCCCAGTGGGCTTTCTCCGCCTACTCCGTCATCGCATCCCTCGTTGTCCCCGAAAGCCCTGTATACCTCGCCGGCAAGAATAAGATTGACCAAGCCAGAAAGGCTTTGACTACCCTCGGCTGCGATAACATCGACGAACGAATTGCCATCATCGAAGCTACAATCCAGCAAGAGCAGAGAATGAATACCGAGCAGCCTTCGTTCTCCGAGTGCTTCAAGGGCACTAACCTGCGAAGGACTCGTATCGTTGCTCTGCTCAACACTCTCCAGCAGTTTATGGGAATAACACTGGTCTCAAATTCTACCTACTTCTTCATCATGGCTGGCATGACTCCGACCTTCTCTCTTACACTGAATCAGATCGGCGTTGGATTGAGTATGGCATGCACTCTTGTCTCTTGGGTCATCATGTCCAAGGTTGGTCGAAGGTTTGCTATCCTCGCAAGCTTTGCTGTTGCTGGCACCATTTTTATTGGAATGGGTGTTGCTGGCTTCTGGCCCCAGAACCAAACAGCCTTGAGGCAGGTCTCCCCGAACGACTCTACCACCATCTAAAGCTAACGAATGTTACAGATTCATCGGCGTATCTCTTCTGCTAGCTGCCTGCACCGGTAACTTGGGCACAGGATCAGCATATCCCATCGTGGCAGCCGAAGTCCCCTCAACCGTCCTTCGAGCCAAGACTCTTGGTATCGGCTTCTTTGTCAACGCCTTCATGACATGGGTTTTCTCTCTTTGTGTTCCCTATATGTTTAATGCTGATCAGGGCAACCTTGGAGGCAAGATCGGTTTCGTCTTCTTTGGCTTCTGTGTCATTGGATTCGTTCTTGCTTGGATTGAGATTCCTGAGACCAAGAACATTACTTATGCCCAGATCGATTATCTCTTCCAGACCAAGACTCCGGCGGCAAAGTTCAAAGATAGGTCTGCTACAGCGATTACTGAGGAGGCATGATCCAAATTCAACGATCTTGGCAAGGGTAGGGAACTTGGAGTGCTGATGGTGCTGGAGAATATCTCTGTTAATCTAAAATGGGGTCGGCCTTATTCCATGGAATCATGTCGATATGGGGTTTATGACTGTCTGCTTTGATAGCTCAATCTGAATCAAACATACTCTGCATATGCACTGATGATTGCTTTGAAGTGATGCTTCAAGCCTTTAGTGATCTTTAGAGAATGGCAGCTTGGGTTCGGGACATTTGTTTTAACTAAGGATACGATTTCTGACATGTTGAGTATATAAGAAAATCTATGAACCAATTAATCGTGAACACTGTAGATTATTTTCAGATGTTTTCTTGCTTCCCAACAGTCTCTCGTGATGGTATGGGTCACAATCCCTTGGGCTTCACAAAGCCATCACATGTTTATTATGCCGAGCCTAAGGATAGAATTCCATCCCGTAGTGATGTCCAGGTGGCATCCGCAGACTCGTGTGTGAGACTCACAAAGTCATGATGAACCGGGCTTTACCCATGCATTCGTCCGCTAGGGATCAAAGTCGATCATCAGACCACTAGATCCTTCATAGCTCGGAGTTGTTGATGCACTTGTAAAACTCTAGACCGCTCCAGATCGGTTACCAACTCCAAAATTGGAAATAGTTTCACCGGATGCGTACATAACGAAGCGAAGTTCAACCGTAAACCGCGTCTAGTTCAACATCTCCTCATCGGGATGTGGAGGAAGCCAAGTCTAGCCAAGAGCTTCATCGGTTGTCATTGACCCGACGGTAACAAATGACCGAAAAATGGAGCTGATGATAATATCGTATCATTAAAGAGCTCTCGTGTCGTGAGTCTTATGATGGACTGACAGCTTGTCAGGGCTGTCTCATTTCAACCACCATCACAATGGCACACGTCAAAGTCGTCGACGTCAGATTCGAACACTACAGGCCTGGAAATACTCTTGGGATCGATGAGACAAAACCTAGAATCTCATGGCGCTTTGAGGGGAGTAGTTCGAGTCTCAAGCAGGATTCGTATGAGATTAAACTCACGAAATTCGACCCAAAGTCACGAGAACCCGAGGAGGCGAGAGCCTACAAAGTCAAGTCATCGCAGACATATCTTGTACCGTGGCCCAGCGAGGAGCAACTCAGTTCTCGACAGCGCTATGCAGTTCGAGTCAGAGCATACCTTGCAAACGAGTCTGAGCCAACATCCTGGAGCGAGGCTGAATATGTTGAAGCCGGCCTTTTGAGCAAGCAGGACTGGTCAGGAACTCAGCTCATCTCCGCACCATGGTCAGACGAACAGGACAAACCCTTGCCTGAAGACTTGTTCCGCAAACAATTCAGCATCAATGGCGGCATTAAGTCAGCAAGGCTGTATATCACATCTCATGGAGTCTACGAAGCCGAGATTAACGGGGAGAGAGTCGGAGATCACTTTCTGGCGCCTGGATGGACAGTATATGAGCATAGTCTGAGATATCAGACCTTTGATGTGACAGAACTTCTTTCCGATGGCGAGAATTGCATTGGAGCTCGCGTTGCTGAAGGGTGGTTCAAAGGGCGTTTGGGATTTGAGGGTGGAAAGCGAAACATTCATGGGACGCGGACAGCGTTGCTTGCTCGGCTTGAGATTACAGCAAAAGATGGAACTATCTTGACGATATCTACAGATGACACATGGACTACGACGCAAGGGCCTATCCAGATGGCTGAGATCTATGATGGCGAGAAGTATGATGCCACTGTTGAGATAGAAGGCTGGTCAAAGGCAGGGTCTGTGTCAGGAGATTGGCAGAAAGTTCAAGTTCTACCACCTTTGTCTGAAGAAACAGCACTCGTAGCTGGATCAGCGGAGCCAACTCGAAGGATTGAGGCCATCAAGCCAATCTCGAAGATTGACACGCCTTCGGGAAAGTTGGTGCTCGACTTTGGACAAAACCTGGTTGGCGATCTTCGCATACGTGTTCGAGGTCCAAGAGGCCACAAGATCACACTCTATCATGCTGAGGTCCTCGAACACGGCGAACTTGGAACCAGGCCATTGCGACATTGCGAAGCTAGAGATACATATACTCTTCGTGGCGAAGGTGACGAAGTCTATGAGCCTAGGTTCACATTCCATGGCTTCAGATACGCCCAAATAGACAATTGGCCTGGGTCTCAAGACGATATTCTGGAGAGAATCGAGGCTGTTGTTTGTCACACGGACATGAAAGAAACCGGCGACTTCTCTTGCTCAGATGAAATGCTCAATCAACTATGGAGCAACGTTCGATGGTCTACCAAGGGCAACTTCCTTTCTATCCCTACAGATTGCCCTCAGCGGGATGAACGTCTCGGCTGGACAGGTGACCTCGCTCTATTCGCCCCGACAGCGACATTCCTCTATGGATGTCATGGTATATTGAATGATTGGCTCAAGGGGCTTTACTACGAACAGAAGAAGCGCAATGGTATTCCACCGATGGTCTCCCCTAACACCATCGTGGACGGCCTCTTTGCGCAAGTCCACCCTTTTGCAATTTGGCATGATGTCACTGTACTAGCCCCTTGGGCGTTGTGGGAGGAGCACGGCGATGCAGAGATTCTGGCTCAGCAGTATGGCTCGATGGTGGCGTGGCTAAATGCTGTGCCAATGGGCAAGGACGCTGATAAAGACCACCTATGGAACTCGAGTGTGTTCCAGCTCGCAGTAAGTCCACCCTTTTCGTTGATGACTCGATTCTAACATGGATCTCAGGACTGGCTTGACCCTAGTGCTCCCCCGGATGCTCCTCAAAAGTCAGCGACTGACATGATGCTCGTCGCCAACGCATTTCTGATACACTCATACGACATCATGGTTCGAATTGCAGAGATCCTCGGACATGATGACTCCTCCGTCTACACATCGAAAGCAGCTACTGCCCGAGAACAATACGCTGAGCAGTATATCTCAGAGAGTGGTCGCTTGACTTCAGATTCGCAGACTGCTTATGCTTTAGCCATTTGCTTCAGCTTACTCGCCGAACCTTCTCAGCAGAAGTGGGCAGGCGACCGTCTCGCTGAGATTGTACGAGACAATAAGTACCGCGTTGGTACCGGTTTCGCAGGAACCCCATTCGTCTGTGAAGCTTTGGCAAAGACGAATCATATGGACGTGGCATATGGTATGCTTCTGAACAAGAAGTGTCCTTCATGGCTTTACCCAGTGACTATGGGCGCGACAACGATTTGGGAGCGCTGGGATAGTATGATGCCCGATGGATCGATCAATCCAGGAGACATGACCAGTTTCAATCACTACGCCTATGGCGCTGTGGCTAAATTCATGGTCGAGCGCGTTGCAGGTCTGAAGCAATTGACTCCCGCGTGGACCCGATGTCGCGTAGATCCTTGCGTTGGTGGCGATATCACATCTGCGAGGGCGTCGCATTTGATACCGCATGGGAAGGTCTCAGTCTCTTGGAAGTTATTAGAGGGAGGGGAGGTACAAATTGACGTGACTGTACCACCATTTACAGAAATTGAGGTCGTGCTTGGGAATGGTGACTCTGACGTTGAAGTTGTAGGGCACGGAGAATGGTCTTTCAAGCGGCACATGTAGCATGAGATTAATCGAAAATGAGACTCAAAAGGCCTCTATCACTCTCAGAGATTTCTTTGATCGCACTTCATGTGACTTAATTCGTGCCAGTTGGTTTCCGACATCGCAGGGCCCTGATATGATATCTCGTGAGGGGTTTCCGAAGGATCATCTTGGCAGCACGGAAACACATCTCCAAGTCAACTGATTCGATGAGTGATCACGTAAATCTTCAATTGAAACAGAAAGATATCCACTTGTTAGCTTTTACAGCCAATGCAAGATGCTTACGTCCGCGCGACTGGAACTCGGCTCACAGCATCAAGGGCAACAAGAGGCCGCTTCTCGTCAGGACCAACTCCTCGTCAAATCTCCATCTTTAACCTCAAGGCGATTTTCACCATGAACTCAATGCCTGAAATGGACACAATTGAGCCCGCAACAGTTCAGCCTCGTCATCAAACTCCCGATCGTGCTGAGAAAACGACGACTGCCGCCTCCATTACTGGCTCATCAGACCAGCCAGTTTGTCCCAACACCGAAAGCGACAGCGAAAATGAAGAGCTCCAAGATCAATCACAGCGTCTACCATTCTTCCGCCTCCTTCTTGCCTACCTCTGTCTCTGTCTCTGCTATTTCATCTCATATCTCGACATGAACTCCGTCGCAACATCTTTGCCTACCATTTCTGAGGCTCTCGATGCTGGCCCGACTGTTACTTGGGTTGGAACCTCTTACCTTCTCGGCCAACTCTCATTCCAGCCACTTTATGGTAGAGTATCCGATATCACTGGACGTAAGCCCATCTTGTTATTCTCAATGGGATGTATAGTGATAGGCGGTCTCCTCTGTGGCTTCGCTCGCACGCCCGTCTGGCTGTGCGTATGTCGCACAATCAGCGGCATTGGCGGTGGTGGCATAAGCTCTTCAGTGGCCATCATCGTCAGTGATCTCGTCAGCCTGCGATCTCGTGGGAAATACCAAGGATTTATTAGTCTCGCCATTGGCATTGGAGCTGCTTCTGGTCCATTTGTAGCCGCTGGGCTGATTCAACAGACCACCGACGGATGGCGATGGGCGTTCTGGGTCCCGTCGATAATGGGAGCCATATGCTTCG
This sequence comes from Fusarium ramigenum, assembly GCA_013186855.1. NCBI lineage: Eukaryota > Fungi > Ascomycota > Sordariomycetes > Hypocreales > Nectriaceae > Fusarium > Fusarium ramigenum. The sequence goes on from JAAOAT010000346.1 coordinate 74,892, forward strand.
TGCTTCTTCTCCTCCTTTTGCCTCTGAAGCCCGTTTCTGGGAGCTTCAAAGAAAAGGCTCGTAAGATTGATTGGATGGGGGTGATGGCCTCGATTGCAGGCATCGTATTGACGGTTGTAAGTAACTCGAGCGACCCGATAGTGGAACCTTGCTAATGGTTGACACAGATGGCCATCAATTCTGGAGGCAGCATATGGGCCTGGGCGAATGCGAAGACCATCTCTATACTCACTATCGGGGTCATCATGCTGCTAGTCTTCATTATCATTGAGGCTTTCTTTGCCAGAATCCCCATCATTCCCTTGCGACTTTTCAGGCAGAGATCTCCAGCTGTACTCATCCTCACAGGATTCTTGCATGATTTTGCTTGGCAATCTACACAGTACTTTGTCCCTCTGTACTACCAAACTGTTCGCGGCTTCACGCCTCTGAAGAGCGCGACGCTCATTGTACCGTTTCTGCTTGCGCAAGGACTTGCTGGCGCTGCTTCGGGGCCCATCATGGCTCGTTATGCGAGGTGAGTAGGTCTGTGATTGAAGCACCAATAGTTTTCTGACTAGTCTATAGATATATGCCAATCTTGCGGACTGGTTTCATGATCTGGACAATTGGTGCCGGTCTCAAGCTTCTATTCAATGAGCACACCCATGTCGCTGTCTATGTCGTGGTTCTAGCTGTTGAAGGAGCAGGGATAGGATGGGTTCATCAGCCAGGTATGTTGAGCGCTTTTCCGACGTTGTATCACCAATCTGTTTAATTTACTGACTTAGATTGAGGCCTTGTTGCGTTGCAAGCCAACTCTGCGGACGAAGACCGTGCTGTGGCAACAGGAACCCGCAACGTCTTTCGTTCCCTTGGTGGCGTTGTTGGTATCGCCGTTTCCACAGCTGCATACTATGCTACTCTAAGCAAAGCCCTTTCACAATCCAACGCGGTGCCGGAATGGCTTCGTGACCGAGTCTTGGATGGGACCTGGACTGTTGGGGACCCCGACACTACAGAGTTCGAAAGCACCATCATCGATGCGCGCATGCAAGGCTTCCGAGTGATTTTCATCATCCCGATATCTCTCATGGCTATATGTCTGCTGGCCAGTTTCTTGGTAGATGATATCGTGCTGAAGGGTGATGCCGCTCAGGGAGGGATGAGAGAAGGACGTCGGATCAGCAGCTCAACAATTTCTCCCACTTTGCCTTCGGACACCAAGAGGGATGACTCTCAGCAGGTGGAGGCTTCCAAGAGACAATAGCGGTCCCGATATATGCTTCGTTTCGCATTCTCCTCTGGGTTCGTACCGAATATTGTCAAGATGCATTACAATCGGCCTTCGCTGTTTCATGGGCCTGCTTGGGCATCAACACCAAACGTCAACGCAGGTTGTCCCCTCTTTCCCCGCCAATAATTCGTCGATTCCATGATCTCAGGACAATCTCTAATCAGCCTCCCCCATTTCTTCACAAACGCCGCCTTGACTTCCCAGCCTTTTGCATCCCAGGCAACAGTCCATACCAAAAGCGATGGCTGCTCTCTCACTCCTGCTCCTTCAATGCCCAACCGATCACCGCACAACTCATCATCATCAAACAACCCTTTCTGCATACCATCCAGGACATTATCGCGGAATTTTGGGAAAGGAAACAGGTCTATCCAGGGATGATGTACCGTCGAACGCTGCAGCGATGTTGGTTGAAGACTCGTGGGACAGTTGGGTGAGGGGAGCAGTATTGGGCCGGTCTGGTAGAAGGGCGATATGAACTCATCACGGCATAGACTTTCTTTTGGGAACCCGATTGCAGTGGCGTTATCGGCTATGGCGTTGAGAACATTTAGGCGAATGATTATATGTAAATTAGATGGGCGCGGGGTTTGTAGTGAATAGTCTTCAAGAGACTGCCGTGTCAAGTTTCGAAGTCTCTCGGCCTTACATGTATCGGGTATGAGTAAGATACCATGTCCAATTGTCTGCGCTCCAGAGAACTTCGTAGAGCAAGTGTCGCTCAACACCACCGAACCATCATGAGAAGTGCGAGCAGATGCCGCTGTAGCAGTTTGTCCATCTGATGTATCCTGAGCAGCCTTTCTCCGGCCTACCGGTGGTCCAGGTATTAGTAGAGTAATACCGTCATGTCATGGATTAAACTCACGCCATGCTCTTTGATTGAGCCTATTCTGTCTTCGCTTTCTCTCGCGCCTTGAAGTTACACCAGTCCAGTCGTCTGCGTGGGTGCGGAGGTCAGGAAGAGGCTTGAATCGATCAAGCCCTGCGAGCACATCTTGACTCTTGACTCCTGAACTTGAGTCCATTCTTATCTAGGGGATAATTTCAGTAGGTATGAACCCCTGACTACCTAAGTACAATTGATGACGGGCCTTGGTGATGTTTACTCACTCGGCCGAATGCTGAATGGGCGGGGTTGATCAAGGAAGAGCACAGGCATAACCTTCAGTGGATGATAAGTAAATTTTAGCGCGGATGCAGTGGAGTTGGCTAGTAATGGCGCCACCATTCACTAGAACCATGGGTCTATGTCCATTATCTGAGGAGCGTCCCTTCAATAAGTTGCGATTGCTACTTTGACTCTATTGATGAACCAATCTAGTGACCAACCAAAGCCTGATGAGTAGCACTATATCTATTTCCCTTTGGTTTCGCCGAATCAATAATCTTCCTCATCTGAGCCTTTTCTTCCTCAGTCAAGTCAACATCCCTAGATGCCCAGTTCTCCTCTAGACGATGTGCCTTGGTTGTACCAGGGATAGCAATCATTCCCTGGGACGCAACCCAAGCGAGTGCGATCTGTGTCAAAGTGCATCCCTTGCGGACAGCGAGTTTCTTGATTTCCTCTACTATAGCCTTGTTCTTGTAGAAGTTTTCTCCTTGAAACTTGGGGACTGAGTTACATGTCAGTCAACGTGAGAGGCGATGGGTTGGAGGTAAGGAAACGTACCTGTTCGTCGAAAGTCATCGGGTGCGAAATCATCTGGGCTTTTGTAAGGAAAGTCATCGACGAGCCAGCCGTGGCCGAGTGGGCTGTAGGCAACGTAGGCGATGCGAAGCTCTTTCGCCGTATCAATAAGACCGTCGGTCTCGTGCAGTGTTTCAAAAGCCGAGTATTCAGCTTGAACAGCATCGATCTTGGCAACTAATACTTGTAAGTCAAGACCACTGGGAGAAGCAACAAACTTACTGGAATTGGCCTTGCGCAAGGTGTTGGCGGAACATTCAGAGAGGCCAATGTACCTTGTCTTTCCCTGCTTTCGGATCTCATCCAGAGCAGGAATGGACTCTTCGAGCGGAGTGTCTAGAATTCAAAAGTCAGAATAATCTTGCTTGTAGAATCATATGCTCAAGTATCACATACTGGGATCAATGCGGTGCAAGTAGTACAGGTCAGGGGCGAAGCCAAGTCTCTCGATGGTCCCTTCGATATACTCCTTGATGTGGGAGGCAGAATTTGTCACTCCGCCCTTACCAAAGACATCAAAACCGCACTTTGAAGCGACTGTAATTTTAAAACCAAGTCAGCCAAAATTCAAGTCTTTGTGAACTTGGGATCGACTTACTAAAGACCTTGTCTCGAACGTTATGTTTCCTGATAAAGTCCCCAAGAAGCTTTTCGTTGACACCAGCCTGATATACTACCTGTTCTGGTAGTCAGTATATCTATGCCACATACTACTCCTTTGCTTGGACATACAGCTGTATCCCAGAAAGTGCAGCCCAACTCAATGGCTTTGAGCAAGACTGGTTCGGCTTCCTCAAGGCTCAAGTTAGAGCCGAGACCAAAGCTCATACCCATTGCTCCAAAGCCAGGCGATGGTACAGTGATGTCGCCGAAAGGAATAGTCTTGACCATTGTGAATGAAGTAGTAGTGGTTTGAAAAGTGAGATATGAGAATTTGCTGTCAGGATACGGCTGAGGGCTTGCTCGAGTGATGGTTCAATGCAAAGTTCTTCGAGAGCGTTTCCTCTCTATTAATACTCATCGGACCATAATGAAATCTCCCATCTTCAATGAGGCTACGGACTTAATAGTAAACTCCATCAGGACATAAACGAAGCAACCCACAATGACGATGTACACCATCGAGAACCCATGGTGGGGCCTTCGGTCCTTGGAATAAGCCAGTCGCATCAGGTTGAAGGAACTGATTAAGCGGAATCCTGTTGCCTATAAAATCCGCGGATGTGAGTGGGGGATAAGCCAGTTGCATTAGCGCCGCCATACCGGTCGGACCAGCTCTCGCTTGTTTAGACTTTCTGGGTCTATACGCGGATAGATACATGAAAGTTCAACCAGTTACCAGTGGCGGTACATGCACTTGGCTTATTATGGGCTAATCCTCGACTTGAAGCCAAACCTATGATTTGAATCACTTGCCTCGTGAGATCGTAATATGGAGAAGTATATAAATCAGTGGCATTTATGGCCATCTTGAGGTTGTCACACAGTATCTTTCACCAATAACCATTCAGGAATGATTTCTTAAATTCATTTCTATCGCCATGACGTCCGAAATGAAATATGTCCAGTGAGCATCTCACGATCCCCCTCTCTTCCTTAACGTTCCAACTAATCCAGCTCTCAGAGTTGGTAAGTCCGGTCTCAAAGTCTCACAGATCATCCTGGGATGCATGAGTTTCGGCGACAAAAACTGGCAACCCTGGCTTCTCAACAAAGACGAAGCTCTCCCCATCCTCAAGTATGCCTTCGACAAGGGCATCAATACGTGGGATGTCGCCGATACATACTCGAACGGAGAGTCAGGGAGGATCATCGGCGCCGCTATCAAGCACTACAACATTCCCCGCTCCAAGTTGGTCATTATGTCCAGGTGCTTTCAGTTTGTTGACGAGGACAAGGGCCCTATAGATCCTGCCACTCTGACCAGTAACGATGGTCTTCGCGTCAACAGAGTTGGCCTCTCTCGAAGGCATATTCTTGACGCGGTGGGCCAGAGCGTCGAGCGACTGGGGACCTACATCGATGTCTTGCAGGTTCACAGAATGGATCGTGATGTTCCGCCAGAGGAGATTATGAAAGCACTCAATGATGTAATCGAAAGTGGAAAGGTTCGCTACATTGGTGCCAGCTCGGTATGTTGACCTCACCCACAAAATTCTTTACAAAGGCTAACAGCTGAGAAGATGGCAGCTTGGGAGTTTCAAATGCTCCAGAACGTCGCAGAGCAAAACGGATGGCATAAATTCATCTCTATGCAAGGTCTATACAGCCTTCTCTATCGCGAAGAAGAGAGAGAAATGAATCCTTACTGTAACTACACTGGCGTCGGTCTGCTCCCCTGGTCTCCCCTTGCCGCAGGTGTTCTTGCACATTCTTAGACAGACAGAACAGATGCTCGAGAGCAGAAAGAACCCTTTCTCAAGCTTCTGTTCCGCGGTGGAGACCAAAATACCGATCGAGCCATCGTTGACCGCGTTGAGGAGTTGGCTCAGAAGAAGGGTGTCGCTATGGCTCAGATCGCGCAATCTTGGCTGATTGCAAAGGGATGTATGCCCATCTGCGGTCTGGAGAGTGAAGAAAGAATTGATCAGGCAGTGGAAGCACTTCAGGTGACACTGAGTGATGAGGAGATGAAGTATCCCGAAGATCTCTATGTTTCCAAGATGCCATTCCCTTTCTGAAAAGACATCTTCTGAGAGGATATGGAGGTCAAACTATCTCAACTCATCTATCAAAATAACTGTGAAAATTCTATCACAGTCCTCGTGAATTCAATGACGTCTATTATTCGTGTACTATGGGATGCCTAAATGATGTATGTCGAGAAGAAAACGAGTCGGGACAAAGACCTGCCGCATAAATTGATTTTTAATCATTTTCTAGCCAATTGAAAAAATGATCAGACTATTGAACAACTTGAATCGAATGATTAACGTTGCGAAGCGATCGGATCAAGTTTAGCTTCCGAGCCGTCAATCAACGGTTTGTGCCTCATCTGTTTTCATGGCCCAGCAAAAAGCTCAGCAAGATATCGAATCGCGACATATGCAAAGGACTTATATACACTTGGGATATTTTATATAATTATTTACTATAAGTTAAATTATTGTTAACCAGGCATGCCGACGGGTCGACAGCTGACAGCTGAGGATCTCGAAATGGTTCTGCGCAGGCTGTCATGTAAGCGTAAGCATCTAATTATATCAACACCATCAGAATATTGGAAACTTCTCCAAGTTTACATATCATCCGCTAAATTCTTTTCAATAATTCCGACTCAAACAATGAGCGGATCAATTCAATCACCAAAGGAAATGGAATCGGAGCAAAGACTCGCCGAGTCCACTGGAGATATTTCTCCTTTGGGCAATAGTCCACTCTGGCCGCGGACACGGGCCTCGGCTCAACGACTAATACAACATGGCGAGATTTTCATATTTAACAACTCGAGTTTACACGAATTTCACCTCACAAACCATAGACACAGCCCGACATCATGACAGACCTACTTGTTTCAAAACCTCTTGAGCTGCCATGCGGCCTCACGCTGCCCAACCGCCTCGTCAAGGCAGCCCTCGCGGAGGAAATGGCTGATCGTGAGAACCTCCCCACGACAGAGCAGATGGAACGTACATACGGTGCCTGGGCTGATGGAGGTTGGGGCATGATCTTGACTGGAAATGTTCAGATTGACGATCGCTACCTCGGTGGATTCTCTGATTGCTCCATCAATGAGAAGCTGCCAGAAGAAAAAGTCCTTGAGGCGTATAAGAAATTCGTTGGTGTTTGTCGAAGAAAAGGGACGCCGACGATCATGCAAATCAACCACCCCGGTCGACAGTCGCCTATTGGAGCTGGCAGCAAATCATTCTTGGCTAAGAATATCGCCCCGAGTGCTGTTCCGCTTGACATGGGAAACGACATTATTTCAAAGATCGTGACGACCTTTGTATTTGGGTGTCCAAAGGAGATGACCCTCGAGGACATTGATGATGTCGTGAAGCGATTCGCCAATACAGCCCGAATCGCAGCGGCCGCCGGTTTCGATGGAGTTGAGATTCACGCCGCACACGGATATATCTTGTCTCAGTTCCTATCTGCAAAGTCCAACAAGCGAACGGATGCATATGGAGGATCAGCAGCAGCCAGGGCAAAGATCATTGTCGATGTTGTAAAGGCAATTCGAGCAGCGACACCAGCGACCTTTTGCGTCGGGTTGAAAATGAACTCGGCAGACCACCAGTCTCCCACTGAACTTCAAGAGTGTCTGGAGCAGATTTCTCTGATCACAGAGGTTGGTTTGGACTTTTTGGAAGTCAGCGGCGGAAGCTATGAAAACCCAACCGTAAGTCAGACTACACATTTTAAGAATCATTTCTGACATAAATAGATGTTTACCGGAACTGGTGAGAAGAAAGCCGCCAGTACAGCTGCGCGAGAGTCGTTCTTCCTCGAATTCGCCCATGAGGTGCGCGCCAAGTTTCCAAAGGTGATTCTGATGGTCACTGGCGGATTTCGCACGCGAGCGGGCATAGAAGACGCCTTGATTCAAGGTGCTTGCGATCTTATTGGAATTGGCCGTCCTTCAATCATCAACCCTTCTCTGCCTGCCAGTATCATTTTGAACAAGGAGGTCAAGACTGAGGATGCGAAGCTCTATGCGAAGAGAATCCATACGCCTTGGATTCTGAAGCAGATTGGACCAAAGAGTGTCGGCTCCGGCGTTGAAATTGTGAGTCATTCTGTTGATAGACTGGTGATAAAGCTAATACTTCTCAGACATGGTACAGAAATCAACTGCAGTCGATTGGAAAGTAAGGTCAACATCGCGCTTTTGAGTTGTTGATTTCTCTCGATATAGGATATCCCAAGGTCGCGCTGGATAGTTTGGTGGAGCCTCACGTTTGCAAGAATAATTCCCGGTGCTTAAGCTTAATTAGAACAATAGACTTGTTTTCCCGTGATCTCCATAATTCGGTGGTTCATGCAAAGGCAGTGCATAAAGAAACGGAAGGAGACAGACAAGGCTGCGATTGGGCCGATGCATCACGTGGTTATCGCAGTCAAGCTTTTCTGTGTCCAATGAAAGCGCAAGGCTGAGAATTAAAGATGTGGGCCTCCCGTTCTCCCCACGATCCGAGCTGTGCGACCAGAGCTAAAAGTCAACAACAAGAACGCATCACGAGAATAACAAAACGATGGGGATGCGATATTAAGAGAAAAGACCATTCTCCAAAGTTGAATGGCAGTCAGATGTGAAGAGTCACGTGATCTGCAGGTGTATCCACGGCCTGTTACGCGTACGTGCGGCCCAAAAAATGGAAAACATGGTGAAAACGTCAACCAAGACACGAAAATTTCAAAAATTGCTCCTGCAACTGCTGTTGCAGGCTTCTATTTCTCAAATGAGCCCCTAGCCAGGATCGAACTGGCAATCTTCTGATAAGCAACCGGCATAGTCTCCTCGTTTGGGAAGACTACACATAGAAGTCAGACGCCTTAACCATTAGGCCATAGGGGCTAATTTTACTTGTTGTTGGAGGGCCAAGCTCGTATTCTAGCCTATATGACTCACATTTTGTGGAGCCATTTTTCACAGAGTTTGACAAAGCTTGATCTGCTGACCTACCACGAACCTGCATTGACAATGGGGCTGAACTGTTTGTTGCACCAGATTCTCTTGAAAATGTATCTACCTCAGGTGTGACTGGCTTACGTTCTACCCCATTTTCACAGCAATATCTAGCACCGATGGCTTCCTCAATGATCTCTCAGCACCCTCACGGGTCTCCCCTCACTGCTGCTTCGGTCTGGTCAACGGTTCACGCAAACTGGCTTTTTACTCGATTATGACATTGCTGACTAGGTTTCTGAGATACACACACTTAAATTTAGCTGAATTTGAGACATGGCTGCCTCAAATCCGCATCTGGATTCTCATCGAAGGTCCAGATAACGCTACTATTGCTTCCATGCAACTCATGTTCCTTAACATCAGATTCCGAGTCCGAAAAGTTTTCAAGTCAAGTTAGCCATCTACCAGGATTAATAAGAGTCGATTGGATATTGAAGGTTGCCGGTGATTCAAAATCAAGGGCATCCTCTCCCAAAAGAATTGCAAAAGAATGGTAAAGGCTACTGAGCGAAGCATAAACCGCAAGAAAGCAATCGACGGAACAACATCACACTCCAGCCTCTCCGCTTCAGTAGATTTTACTCCTACTAACCGAAGTTCGTCGAGCAAAATCAGGTTAAAATAATTCAGCTATCATGAGTGTCGCCACGGGGACTGCTGGCAATCGGTTCGGCCATTGTTAGGAGCCTGTCTCTTGTTTACTTCGGTATTGGTTAGACGCACTCTCACAAAGCCCATCTCCAGCACCGAAATGACGATCATAATGATAGTTTCTCTTGCTGCAACTGGTGGCTACTGCATGCACGACGTAATTATTTCCCATATTGTCATCACTGGCATAAGCAACATCTGTTCATATTTCCAGTCCAGCTCCTCCAACCCCATCCCAGAACCATCAATAGCGATCCGTCTCAACTCTCAGGCGACTCCAATGTCACTGAGGGTAGTCACTCGTCGTCGTTCGTTCGTTAGTGGGCGTAATGATGGTGATTCTCAGGCCTGTCGCTGGCCATGAACTCAAGAGGAAGTTGGGCCGGGAAAGGCCCTCAAAGGAGAGACGAAGCCGGTGACTGTTGTCGTTGAGAAGAAAGAAAACCTTTGCTCAAACTGAGAGTTTGGGTAGCCGGCAGCTGTTGACGTTGCGCATCCTCAACTAATGGGGGCCTGGGGATTGGACTGATCAGTCACGTACTCATATCTGAGGCTCAATGAATGACTAACCTGTCTTCCAGAGGCAGCGCCATGCTCATGATTGACAGGTTGACGGCTTGATCATTGTGAGGCTCTCATGGTTGCTAGCGGAGTTATCGGTGTTGCAGAAGAGCTCTTAGGTCATGGCCTGAGGCGGAGGTTGTCAGGTGACATATGCCGTACGTAAACCGTGCGTGGTCTGCGAAATGTTAGCCGACCCAGTGTCACCAGTGCTTCTCAGGTAAGTTAGATTACATACCTTGAGCTTTTGGTGTTTCCTCGGCGAGGGCAAGACGGCTGCCGCAGCTCCCGGGAGAGCTATCAAAGGAGAGGCGAAGCCAAGACACCCGTTCGCTCTCCAAAAGAGAAGGGGAAAAAGAATGAATGGGGCACCAAAAAGAAGACTGCCGTCTGAAACTGCGGCGGCGAGAGTGTTTAGCCCTTGGGGGCGGGTGAGGAGGTGGAGGGAGTCTCCTCGGAGGTCGGCCAAGGTCCAGGCCCGACTGGCTCCCCTTTGTTGGGGGAGTCTTTCTGCGCCGCGTCTACGTCGGCTTGGGTCGCTGTCCCTCCTGGAAGGCCTGACCCCTTGGGAGTCAGGTACCGTTCCAGGAGGGCGAGAAGTCGGTCGATTTTGGGGGGCGGGGGCACGTTGGGATCCATGATGATGTTGATGTTGATGGTGATGTTGGTGATGGTTGCATTTCGAGCATCACGAAATGAGAAGAGAAGTTATGAGGCAACCCAATGCGGTCCCCACTTTTCACGAGGGAAGCCAGTGATTCACAGAGGTGCAATTCGGGACTTAAGGCACGACAGCCATCAGATCTGCGATGTACACAAAGAGGCGAAAATATCATTGAGATTGACTAAAGATCATTACATCGTACAGTCTCTATGATGAGCAACAGCCAATCTACCTCATCTTCAAAGCAATATCCAACCCCAACGGCTTCCTCAAGAACCCCTCCCGCGTCTCCATAACCTCCTGCTTCAACTCAGGCGTGTATCTCCTCGCCCACGTCGCCGCGATCAACTTCATCTCCATCTCCGCGACATTCCTACCTACACACGCTCTCGGCCCGTGACTAAACGGATTAAACGCAGTCTTTTGCAGTTCATTCAGACTATCCCAGCGCTCCGGCTTAAAGTCGTCTGCGTCAGGGCCCCAGATCTCCTTTGAGTGATGCAGCGTGTACGTCGGCACGCTGAGCACGCTGCCGGGCGGGAAATAATGGCCCTTGATCGTGACGCCGGGTGAGTTGTCGGGGATTTGGCGCGGGAGGCCAATGCCGGATGTTGAATGGTAGCGCAGGGTTTCGCTGATTACGTTGTTGAGGTAGGTTAGGTCGCGGACCATGTCGTATGTAGGGACCGACACATCAGTGGGGATTGCCTCGTCGAGCTCGGCCTGTAGTTTCTCGAGAACGCCGGGAGTGCGTGTGACGTGGTATAGTAAAGCGCATGATGAATTGGACGTGGTGTCACTGCCGGCGATGAGCTGCGTCAAGGCTTCGGCTGTCAATTCCTCGCGACCCAGCGGCTCACCCTTCTCGTCTCTACCTTCCATGAGTCGCGCGAGGAGATCTTTTCGCTCAACGGATGGTAGGTTATCCAATCTAGCCTTTACACGCGCGATCGCAATTCCAGCGAGGTTCTTGACTGCGTTGAGGCCGTTGCTGAAAAACGGGTCGGGCAACCATTGCGCATACGGCTTCAATTGCGGCCAACAACCCAACGTCGCGCTAACTTCACCTCTCCTGTTCAGAATCTCAATAGCGGAGGCATAAATAGGCGGGCTGTCAGGCGTCGCTCGAACTTCGGCTACGTCGGCGCCATTTGCGAGCATGCCAAAGGGTACACCGAACGCGAGATCGCCGATGACATCGAATGCGAGGTAGTTGAACCACGGGAGACAATCAATAAGCGCTTGTCGCTTTCCGTTCTTATCGGTAGTCTGACCTGATGCGACAAGTTTATCGAGCTGCTTGACGAAGAGCTCAAGGTTGGCGTGGATGTAAGGCTCAAATTGGCTGATTGACTTGGCGGAGAAGACGTGAGAGATGAGCTTGCGCTTTCGTGTGTGCTCAGCACGATCGCGTGTATTAAAGAGACCTCGTCGAATTGAGACAAATGCATCATAGAAATCACTACGCTCATTAGTTCTGAGAATGTGAGTGTACGAGATACTCACGACTTCAAGAAGCCATTCCCGTGGCCGTAGATGGTGGCGATTGCATCAGGATCCGCGATGGAAGTGTGGTTAGGCTGGATTCGTACGACGGGGCCTAATCTCTTGTGAATCTCATCCACGACGCGATATCGTTCACCACGCCTGCACACGTAGAGTAGCCACAGATTTGTGAACTGCGCTGGGAAAGGCGCTGGGATATCTCTCAGATGGCCGTAGGTCACAAAGTATGAGTAGAGATACGTCGCGATGAAGACACCTGCGGCGATGGGGATAGACCACCAGGTGAAGAGGATGTCGACAACAGCCATGACGACGATTGCGATGCTGCTGATGGTTAGCGATGTTCATTCTCTAGTGTCGCATGCCTCACCCTTGATCGTTAAGAAGCGCGAGTATTTGGACAGCGCAACACTCGTCTAGTCAATTGGAGCCGTAGAAGAGTATTTAAGCAATTGAATCACCCCGCGGACGGAAGAATGAAGTCACACAACTCCAAACTTCCGCGTTCTGGGCTAGCCAAACCTCCGCTCGTCCCCGCATCTCGTCGGCTTGTCTGGATCGGTAGTTGATTGAAGATGGGGATATTCACGAAAGCTTACCCGCGATCCAATGACGTTGCTTCAATTTAAACTTAGTCAAGGTTATGGGTTTTGTCATCGGGCGCCGAAAGTGCCGATATCCTGATTCCCTGTTGCTAGAGTGCAAAGAGCGTTAGGTGGTCAATGTGGGTTCGTGATCGTGAAATTACCCTATATCGGTGATGAAGATTGACGAAACACCATGAATTGGATGCGTAATTCAAGATTCTATAGAGTCTATGTATATAGGTAATACTGAGGTATCAATTTATTACATTTTATCATGTTAGAATGGTGGATTAGTAAATAAACAAGGTTTTTGTAGTGAGTGACCCATCATATTTCCAGCGCCATCTGATGTCACGCAGGTTTCCATGTCTCTTGTTTCTGTGACCCTCAAAGTGTTCGAATCTCGTTCAAGTTCCGAATACGCAATTGACAACGAATGCCTGTCGTTATTCCGCACAATACCACCGCAAAAGCCCCAAAACTCTTCATCCGAGGCTCACAGGGCTAGATCTCTGCCAAGTTGATGCCCCGCCTCAAGCAGAAACACGACCGTCTTGGCCTGTTTACAGTCCCTCACCCAAAAGTCGCGTGCTACTCTACCCGTTCTGAGCACTCAAATATCTTCCAATGGCACCTTAAAATAGAGATGGAAATGAAACAGCTGACGCAGTTGACACCTGCACCGCCCATCAATCGACCATGGAAACAGTGCGATCCGAGCAACCGATAACCGCTGTCAAGCACAAGCCATGGCGGGGTTTCAATCGACCTCAGATCTCAGCACCTTCGTATGCGGTGAAGGGACCTCATGTTTTGGCGCTCGTAAAAACAGTCCAGCCAAGCTGACATTTCTGAAACCAGGGCGTCAGCTGTACAGACGCAGCCCGCCGGAAGAGAGCGCAGCCGGCTTGGTTCTCTACCAAAATGCCACTGAAACCGCCTGTGACCAGGGGTTGTTCAACGGGCGTGTTTGATCTCCCGTCTCACAATGCCACCTCAGGCACCACCCGGTTTCGCCTCAACCTGCTATTATGGCTGTGTTTATTAACAGAAAAAACTATACGAGAGGAATATAACTCACATATCCGCGAGACTTTTTCACTTTTGGTTCCTTTTCCTTTTCTTGCGCACGTTGATCTGGTATCACGAAGCGACAACGACTTTCATTTCGAATAATTCCCTTCTTACGGTCTTTTTTATTAATTCTTTAATTTTAATTCAGACAGTTCAGCTCTGGTAGCATTCCCTTCGATTCAAAGTCTCGCAAAATACCTCCTGGTTAAACACATCTCGGTTCTTGTCTTATATCGAATGGCTTCAATGAATATGGATGATGCCGCCTTGGATCTACAGCTCTCGCGAATCATTTCCGCCGTCGAACAGACCACGATATTTACAACCATTGTACCGAAACCCACTGCACAATCAGAGGGTACGACAACTGCAGATTCACCTGTTGTTACAGTTACACAGGAAAGCAGCTCAGATGATGGCTCGCCTGGTCAGCCTGGAACCAAGATCTTTGGAGCACTTGAGATTATCATTGCTCTTGGTGTGCTAGGTAAGACAGCCGTCTCATTTATACATACATATCTGACTGTCACAGCTGGTGTATTGCTTCTCATCATGAGCATCATTCTATGTGACCGACGACGAAAATCCAAGCGAAGGCGAGCTGCCGAGAGATCTCAGAACAGAATGACAGACAAAAGTGCACCACTAGAAGGACATCAACAACCATCTGGAGCAGTGTTACCAGAGTCGATATGGCCCAGGATGGCGGATAAGAATCAAGCTGTTCATGATTATTGGCATAGTGAAACGTTACGGCAGAAACAAGGCTGGAATCAAGGACAACAAGTGGGCGTGCAACAGGGTTTACCTAGATATGGATAGCCTTGATAGTCAATATGACATGTGCACGGAGAAAACAGTAATAAAATTTAAATTGAAGCTCTCGATTGCGAGGGTGAAACGAATGAAGCTTGCCTGATTTCTGCTTCGTGTTTTACAGGTCACTTGCTGGCGACCGGGGGTTTGAATCAAGTCTCGCTATGTCCAAATAGTGTAATTACATGTGTAAGTCAAGTATTTGCAGGCCTTCAATACGTAAAAGTTTCAGTATTCGTTGACGAACGCACCACGGCATATGTTGTTGGTCAGCCGGCTTTTGCTATCAGCCTCACCGACCACTGCGGCCAGCTATTAATAAAACCTTTTTATTATAGTCTTTTTATCATTAAATAATATATAATACTAAGCTATTTAAAAAATGCCTCAAAATATTATACTAATTCTGTCCAATCCGGACAAATATACCGAGGTAAGGTGCGCTCCAAGATGCAGGGATGAATGAGGTGATAAAAAAGCCGGTATCCTTCTCCACTCAGGTGCAAGCCATCAGTAAATAAGTGATTGAAGTTACTTCCAGATAAGCCAGAAGGAGCATTTGTGATAGCATTCCACAAATCAATAAGGATGACCTCGGGATGCTCCCCAGAAACCTGACGAACGGCCTCGGCGTATAAAGCAGAATGAGCCACCGTGCGTGGCTCATTTCCAAGACTTCTGAGTTTATCTTCATCAACAGGAGGTGGGGTGACGAGAACTATCTTGGGGCTGTGAGCTTTGACGTGTTCGTGATTGATGATTTGCCTCAAGTTCTCTTTGTACTGGTCCACTGGGACGTTCCTTGTCGCTTCCGGATGAGGCACAATAGCATCGTTAGCACCTAGCAGGACCACCTTGGATAATCAGCTTTGTCTCCTTCGTGAACTAAGGTACGATTGCAGTACTGACCAGATACTCCAAATTTGGAGACGAGTCTGTAGGTTTTGGAATTATCTTAGGCAAGTACCGCAGGACGTATTCGGTGTTCCAACCCGCAAATCCCCTATTCACCACGTCAAATCGTCGGATCAACTCTGCAAGACGCGTTAGCAGCTTTGTTTGTACTCTAAAACGTTGCACATACGAGCTTGGAGTTCAGCTTGGAATGAGAATCCATCTTGAACATCGACCGAGTTCTGGAGTAAAGAGTCCCCCAAGAGTACTACTTGTGGGTAAGCTGCCTGTCGGCTGTCAGCCGCCCATCGCTCGAGACAAGGCCATGGGACTTACAGCCATAATGCAAGGAAGCTGGCTGCCTTTTCCAGGAGGAAAACGCCAGGAAGGCTCTCTAGATATAGCTCTCGTCTCTGAGTCATTCTGGTGACAAGTGGGCCGGTTTAGTCGCAATCGGCTGATAAATTTACGTGATCAAAGAGACCAGGAACTTACTAATCCAAAATACAAGTTAGAGTCCCCGAAGCCTTTCTCTTATACGCGCGACATTAACTGACAATTACGTTCTAGTTGTGATTATGTATATTGCATGGGTGGCTTGGGAGTACCCCGCAGATGCGCAAGCGTAGGCTTGCACAGAATGTATATTTCATGTACGACTTTTTACTGTTATAAATAACCTTTGCTTTTCGATCAAACACAAATGATAAGACCCTATACAAACTTTAAGACTGTATATTGTACTGCCGTCTCTGTTCATACGTGTATTATCTATGCAATAACCGACTTTATCCCTGTGTTAAACTGATCGTCCTTCGCATTTGAGGCTTACCCCTCTGCAGTTACTTGCAGCCCTAAAGCCCTCAGCATGGCAATACCGGGCTGTTGAATAATTTCAATTGCTCGCTCGCTATCCTTTTCCACAGCTAAATAAATCCCTAAAACTCCATGAATATATATCTCAAAAAGCTTCAAGGGCTGGAACATTCAGAGTCAGCCCTCTCATCAACCTGCTCAATCCGGCCCGTCTTGACATCATAAACATATCCAGTAATAGGCACATCCAAAATCAACGGACTCTTGCGCAGAAAGGCAACGTCATCAAGAACACTCTGCCGCAAATCAGAAAAGGGAAGAAACGCCATGTGGTCCACGTCTTCCTTTAGCTCTCGTCTGATCTTGGACCGGAAATCTGTGTCGGAGAAGCTCTGCATGCCGCAGCCGGTCTAGAAGCGTGGGGTGTCAGCCGGGCCGGTCACTATCTCCATGGGGGGCAGCTGAAATTATGGCCTTATGATATTGCCGTGGGAATGAAAAATATGGAATAAAATGAAATGGGACGGTCTTACATGGTGCATGACAATAATCTCACGCGTACCAAGCATCTGCTGAGAAATCAAGATTGATCGAAGCGCTTCTACAGCACGACCGCCAGCTGGAACTGTCAGCTTTGCAGGTGAGACAAGAAAATTGGAGTAGTTACGTACCATTTCGGATGACATGGGCATCGCCAAGGTCTAGACCCAGGACTTTCTCAACGTCCAATCTACTATCCATGCACGCTACCACTGCTACCTTTCTGGGTAAATGTTAGGCCCTCGATCCTAGGGCGCGGGTATGAGATCACTTACCGACGGGGCGGAGATGGTAAGTGGGACTGCGTAAACTTTGCTGCATATCTGCGATTCGCAGCTTCAAACTCAGACGTGACTGAGGGATAGAGGACAGGTGAGGACACGGGTGAAGTGTCAAGTGCAGGCATCTTGGTCTTGAAAAAGGCCATTGAGAGAAGATGTGCAGATGGAGGTGTAAAAGCTTGTCTATCAAGGAGGGTCTTGTCTGTTAAGTAAAGAAAAAAGCCAAGAGCCAAGAGAATGCCAATTCTTGCGTTCCATGCACGACTTCTTATCCTCGAGGCCGCACCAATATAAAAAACCCTCCGTTTCACAAGACCAACCCAGCTGGCCCGTCCGGACCGCCATCCCCAAACAGCGGCGCCCTCCGACCCCGAGATAAATCCCCGCACACACACTTTTTTCTGCAGTAATATTGTCTGAGATTCTGCACATGGTGTTGACGGATCATGCCATAAAAAGAAATGTTGACCTGGACTGTCAGGTACACCCACGGACCGGATGTGGCAGCCATTAAGGAGCAGGCTATTGCATGCCATGGCACCATAATGGCTCGGCGATAGCTCACTTGACCTCGATCTACGACTGGAAAAAAGAAAGTCTTTCGGAGTTCCAAGGAATGGCGCCACGACTAGTGAATTTGCCAAGGGTGTGTGTTTGCTGGCTATGATGCTTGGCTTTACTAGGCGGATTGTTAGTGGTTGGGAGAATCTGGGGTAAAATGACTATGTCACCGCGTAGATCCCGGCATAACACCGTATCACTATATCTGTGATAGCCAAGACGCTTTTTCTTTATAGTGGTGTCTCAATGGTACTCTATGTCCTCTACTAGTGTATATCCCCTCTTTCATTTCTACTGAATTAAGCCGAAGATGATGCTCTTTAAAAGTGACGAACCTGTTTGAGGTTTGCTCTCGATTAGCAGAGTATTACCGCGGGCGTGAAAGGCTATCATCGGCCCGGTTGAAGTCTTGTACAGAATCCCGGCGGTCTAGATGCACATGTTGAACATGGCGGTTGAAAAGTCTCGCAGCTGGATGTTGAAGATTCGAGAAGAATCGCAGCGGGGGGCATGGGCTGCACCCCGCGTATTAGCGTCACGGTTGTGAGCTGGTATAGCCAAGGAATCTTACGGGATGATTATGCAAGCCATAGGCAAGTGTAGCCTGCTTCATCTTACCACCCTCCCTCGAGATCCATGTCGTAGAATTCATCTGGAGGTTGAGAGGCTTGCAAGTGCCAACACTATTGGTTTTCGTTGCTAGAACGACGAAAATTGCACCCCGAAAAGGCATGTCGATAACAAGCACCGCTGCTAGCTAACAGCTCACTCGCGGAGCATAGATTCGTGTACCACCAAAAAGGCGTAGCAAGCTGAGTCCGACGGGTTCCGAGCCTGTGCAGTGGTCAGATATCAAATCTAAGCCGCTCGGACCAAGATACTCGACGTGTCGGACGGTCGATTAAGCATCCGGCTTTTACCAGGGTCGCCTCAGATCACCCGATCGACCATCTTATTCCCCTCTATTTAGGCAGGTCATCAAAGATTCGAGAATGATAGCTCTATTATGTGGGTTGTTAAATACCGCTTATCGAACCACCCCTGCTTTCCACGAAACAAGCTTTCGATGTTGGGGTAGACTGGAGTTATTCTATAGAGCGGCAATGGTGACATCTCAGTTGGTCTAGATATTTCAATGTACAGAATATGAAACTAAAGTCTGCCTGCTGTCTAGATACCATAGTGAATGAATGGAACCCAGGCTGGTGATGGCTCGATCTTGTGTCGCATGAGGATAGCCAACGACGCCTCTCTAGACCATCTCTGCCCCCTGGTCCCGATCCCCGACATGATGTTCTTGCTTACCCGTACACTTCTGGATGCTTTGGTGGTGACTCTCCTCCACCTTGTCCCCAGAGATGTCGGCATGCCTTTAGCCTTTGCTCTACTCCGAACTCGTCTTCTTTCCCATCTAACTCCATGGACCACAGGCTCTCTGATAATCAAATTGTTGAGAACATCATCATCTGCACCTCTGCTAGACCCTTCTTGCTCCCTCTTCTCCAGCCATTTATCCCTCAGCCGCCGGCTCGCCTCATGAAGCCCCCAAGCCACAGATTCATCTGACATTCCACCACCCTTGATACCTTCATACACTACCTTGGCTATATCAACGCAAACTCTATCATTGACCTCCCACAGACTACCTATAACATGCTGGAAGCCGGCGAGTTGAAAAGCGCTGATCAGATGAACGCTTTCGTCCATGTACTGTTCCTGTTGAATACGGCCCGTTCCACAAGCTGACAGATACGCTAGAAAAGGTGGCTGGTCCTTAAGATTCAAATCCAGTAGACCACCGACCCGCAAGGGATTCGTCACGACATCTTCGAGACACAAATAACTCCTCAGGGGGTCTTGGGGATCAGTACATCCATGACCTGCAAAATGAAAGAACTTGCACTGGCGAAGTTGGTCGATGAGTGCTGCCTTTCGTCGTTCTGGCTCAACAACCTCCAGTCCAATCGACGAACAAACATCTGTCACAGCTTCCAATTCCTGGTTGGCAAATGCTAAACGTGATAAGGTTGGTGTAGTCTCCATAGCCACAAGCACTGCCTTGTTTGTTTCTCGTGTTGGCTTTCGTCGTTTTCGAGCTTGTATCATGGCCTTGACAGACGAAGCATACGATTAAACAACCCTATCCAGCGTCGTCTCCTTTGTTGTCTTCCTATGATACCCAGCTGCATGTAATGGGAATTGTTTCAGGAGACCAGTAGGGATCCACCAAACATGCGGCCAGTTGTCACTTGTCTGAGCCTCTGAAAAGCCAATCCTGTCCAATACAGGACAGACAATAGTGTCCCAAAGCCATTCGAGGACATCTGGATTGCCTCTTTCTCCGCTCAAGACTTTCTCTTCGATGTCGGCTCGGCTCAAGTCAACTAATGGCACTGTATAAATCCTGTCGATCATGATGATTATCGCATCACAACATATAACGCTGATGTTGAGGATGATAATCGGCCCACGATCTGTTATGTCCTGCATTTCATCAAGTCCCGGTGTCTGTAAAAAAGTGTCAAAGTTCGGTAATCTGCGAATCTTGTCGACTAATTCATCAAACTCCTTTCCGGCATCATACAGGCGTAGCGCCAATCCTTCTCTTAGCGCAGTACTGTGCGTGGCAGAGATGTCCGGGTCAACTGGGCGATTAATCTCCTTGCGAAGACGATCGAATTCAGCTGCATATTCTGGATGCGCCTTTTCTAGGTCCACTGTATCCGTCTGCAGTTGCTCCGCGGATGCTCCGAGTAAACCTTGACCCTGTTCGAGGAGCTCCAGGGCATCTACCACTTGTCCAGCTTGTATAGCGACAGCAACCGCATCGGATGTAAAGCCAGCCAGTTCAGCTAGAGAACTCTGCCGATCGGAGTTGTCTTGCTGCCGTGGTATGATACGTGGAATGAGCCCCACCACGAGTTTCGCAGCATCTAGACTTCGCTGTCTGTCGTGGCATATTGGCAGCAGACACATGCAGGCCTGGATACGGCAAAGTGGTGGGGCGTTCGACTGCTTGATAGCTGCTTCGAAACAAGGTATGGCTTCGTCAATGCCAGTTAGAGTCTTGCCCGTTGCGTGAGCTGCCAGAAGACCAAGACCTAAACCGTAGAGTAACTCTCCTCGATCTGGGTGAGATTCCGGTGTAGCTTGCAATGCTTCCTTCGCGACGGATATCCACTCATCAACACCATCACCATCAAATGTTTCAGAGCCTTTTTGTATCAATGCGTTTGCAAGGCTATGTAGAAAGATAGCTCTATAAGGATGTGACTTCGGCGTGCTGTCGACCGCTTCTCTCAGTGACTGAATACCATCATCGAGATCTTTCATGTCGTTGGTGGTGGTGAATTTTCGAGCCAGCTTGATCCCAATATCATGCTGGTGTCTTGATCGATCGGGATGGTTATCAGGCATAGTGTTCAAAGCCCGCTGCGATAACTGGGTCGATTCTTCGAGATCGGGCAGCTCACGAGATCTTTGATATCTGAGTTGCAGAAAAACAGCGAGATTGCCTAAACTCGTAGCTAGCATCGTCGAGTTGTAACTTGGTATCTTTAGACTTCTTTTGGCCAAAGCGATAGCTTCGTCAATGTCTATCAAGGCACTCGTCAAAGAATATCGCTGCCCCAAGAGTGTCGCCAATGAGATTAGTGATTCTGCCAAGGCTTGTTTCTCTTCTGAAGCCTCCTCAACTGCCTGTCGAGCTAATCGAACGCCCTCATCCATATCAGCCAGCGAGCCTGTTCTGAGTGATTTCTGCCCTAGCAAACTGCCAATGTGCGCTAGCAGGTGCAGTCGCATGGATTTGTTGTTAGACGTCTCTTCCTCTATAGCCTTCCAGCCCATGGATATAGCTTCATCAACATTCTCCACGGTACCAGTGGCTAGATACCTTCTCCCAAGCAGGGCTGATAAATCAGCGTATTGATGGGATACATCCGATGCGCCATCGTTGGGCATGTTGATCGACTGGCGAGCCGTATCAACTGCTCTATCAAGATCAGACTCTGAACCTGTCAAAGCATAGCGGTCTATGAGGCGGGCACGAAGCGCCTTGAGGACGAGGGGATGTTGGGGATGAACCTCCTCGAGCGCGTTGGCGATTCCGTTTGCCTCTTCTGCTAGGTCGATGGACTTGTCGAGATCCTCAGCGTTGTTTGTCGCTGTGTACCTGTCCTTGAGCAGATAAGAGAGATATAATAAGCAGCTGGTTCGGACCCCAGGCTCTTCATCGCGACTTGAGTTGACGGCCTCCCATGATTTTTCAATCGCTGCTTCTAGGCTTTCCAGTTCACCAGATGTCCGATATTCTTGATCGAGCTCTTTGATGCGACTGAACAATGGGTTCAGTCTCCCAAAATCAACGTTTAGAATTGACTCCGGATCATCGCTTCCAAGACCGAGGACAGGAAAACTGTTATCCATCTTGCATACACTCAGAAGTTTGATCGATATGATAAGAAAGTCAGCTTCGAATCAGTCGAGTGAAAATACAGTCACCTTGCGCTGCTATGACTGCATTGACTTGAGCCTCAGGGCCCCAAGTTAGCATCTGATAAACTGGAGAACCTTGGGCTTACCATTACTGCGTCACCTATCGAGTCACTTTCTTGCCTGCGGGGTTGCATGTCTTTTCCCACCAATGTTGCATCATTTGCCTGCTTAAACGACAGCCTGCTTATGCTGTGTCACCGTCAAAGCCAATCACAGATTCCTGCGTCTGTCACATATTTAATGCCAAGAAGTCGTCCATTTCAGCTAACAGATTGCTGCCTAAATGTCGAAAGGCCTGCAGGAGTTGAAATTACAAACAGGGCATTGCGCAGCCCAACTGCACTGAGATACGGGGGTGCAGATGTAACTTGAAATCACAGACTCAAAATGAGGCTTCCTACGTTTTCTGGCATACATCGTCAAACTAAAACCGCATTTTGATCATTGAACCAGCAATCACAAAGTGTTTGGTGATTCAGCCCAATGGATCCTCCTGGCTCAGACCCTACACGATGGGCCATCCTTATTGGTGTCGGCGTGACTATCTCAAGAAAGAGCAAAGACTCCAAGGCTCGTGTCTCAGATAGGTCACTACAAGGAGCCGTTAATGATATTCAGTCCATGGAAAAGTACCTTGAGTCGAGACCATTCGCGGTAAACACAACGCGTCTGACAGCCACCAAATCAAAGGACAGTCCTCTCAAGTCGGCTGAAAGCCTTGATCAATTACCAACACTCGACAATGTGGTTTCAGCTTTGAAGAAGGTTCTGAAGAATTCCAAACAAAATGACCACGTATACATCCATTATTCTGGTCATGGCTCTTGTCGGGCGATGGACGATGCAGTTGCACTAGAACTTGTCAACCCTTTGACCCTTGAGACCGAGTACTTGTATGGAACCGTCCTACGAAGCGCGATCAACAAGGTGATAGAGAAGGGTCTCACTGTAACTCTTGTTCTCGATTGTTGCTTTTCAGGGAGTGTCCTCCGTGATGATAGACCAGATGTTGGCGATATCCGATACACACAGCACCATACAGACTTCGATACTTCATTTGACAATCCTTTTGACGACACCGACCCAGAGGAACTGAGAGATGGAGTGGTTACTCTCTCAAGGCTTCTAGACCCTCAAGGTTATACTATCATTACCGCTTGCGGCCCTCACGAAGTTGCCTCAGAGTTAAAGTTTGAAGGCGGAGCTACAAGCGGAGCATTGACCTATTTTCTCATAAACTCACTCGTTCTGTTGTCAAGACGCGGCCAAAAAGTGTCTAACGAGATGCTTCATCAGCATCTTCGAGCACAATTTCACGCCCGGCTTCCAGACCAGACCCCAATGCTCTATGGTAATCGTGGATTTGCATTCTTTGGAGACTTCTGGGGCGATACTAGACACGCCAATGTCTCTACGGTGTCCATGCACCGGAGCATGGAAGATGGCTGCCTTATTCTCCATGCTGGACAAGCTCATGGAGTTCACAAGAATGATGAGTATGCTTTGGCGCCTTTTGACAGAAGCACAAACCCAAGGGATAGAGCTTCAATTCGATGTCGAGTCTACGAAGTTGACTGCTTATCATCTAAGATGGAGAACGTCGACCCGATGAATAAAGTTGTCATCGCAAGAGGCTCAACGTGGGAGGTCACTCTCTTGTCATCATTTTCACGCCGAAAGATCCAAATTTGCCTTGACCTAGAAAGAAGTGTCTGTGCGGCTCTCATCCACGCAGCATCAGCAACTACTTACCTTGACTTATGTCACACATCCTCAACCGACAGAATAAAAACATCATTATCATATGTCGTCAAGAGAACGCCGAAAGATTATGAGATCAGAGACCTTACGACCAAGCATACGTGTGTTGTGGCCAAAGTCCCATACGAACCCAAAGGAAACAGCGGCCCTCTTTTTGATGCTTTGTATCACATATCTAGGTTCAAGTTCTTTGAAGGCCTCGAGAATAGAATTTCAAGTTCTGCCCTAGAAAGATCTTTCTCCTTACACTACTCAGAACGTCCAAGTCCTGACGGGTCTTTTCACATCAAGCATGAACAAACTCTGAGCATAACATTGAAGAATCTCTCAAACAGAACCTTATATCTGGGTGTATATTTGTTTACTGAATTCTGGGAGATTCGTAACCTGATGTCTGAGAGCGGAGAGGACGCATACCTCACGATAAAGCCAAAGGGTCACAAAGAGTCAGGAACTCAGGAACTGCCTTTCACGATGACAGTACCAAAGATGGCTTCTGATCAACGGTTGTCCGGGACGGAAGATATAGTCAAATTGTTTATTACCAGCCGACCATTCGTGTTTCCGGGAATGGTTCTTCCAAAACTTCAGCAAGGAAGAAATCGAGATGCGGCAGACCCCTTGGATTGTGTATTGCAGGGACTAAATGGCGATCTTCCGGGCAACAGAGGCGATGAGAAGTGTGAATGGACTACGCGGAACTATCTAATTCGTACATATCTGTAGATCTTTGCGAGTGTTTACGCAAAGGGATCATACAACTCAAGCTCATTCTCCAGATACGACTGCCCACCATTTGCAGTAATGCCATAATCATCGCATAAAACGTATTTACCATCGTCCGCAGATTCTACTTTATAGGGGCCTGCCTTTCCTCCAGCATTAAGGACATAGACTTTATCGCCAGGTGAGAACTTGTAGTTGACACCATATGCGTTGACCCCTGGTCTTTTGTTATCAGAGACAACAAATTTGGTGTCATTTGTGCTTTTTATTTGTTAGCTGGTATCAGTAACATTTTTGGACAACTTACGTATCGTCGTTGGCGCTCATTTTCAACTACAAAATGGCGTGCAGTGATGTGGCTGAGTTTGTGAAAGTGGTGAAATTGCAAGACAGTTGCAGATAGGGCGGGACCTTTATACCAATGATGGATAGGTACGCCTTGGAAGTGAGGCGATGAATACTTTGCTGCATGCGGGCTGACACAAAGCGCTGCACGTCGCTGCAGTCAGGTAATCCAGGGTGTGATCAGGCATCAATCAGCGGCTATAAATGCATTTCTATAAACATTGATAAGATATGTTAACACGCTACGCGACAAGATCAGGTCTTTAGAATATTGATATAGAATGACCAATGATATTGAACAAGGCTCTTCGGAGATCACAATCAAGCCGACATTTGCCAAATCGGTCTTGACATGGGCTTCTTCCTGGCGGGTCCCAGGAGCTTTCAGCCTAAAGTCTCAGGACAACCAAGCATCGGGCCTGGGTAGCCAAAATGAAAGAATTACCAGTATGTTATTTTTATGTGCTGAGACATATTTGCTTCACTGGGGTATGGTTTCTGACAGCTATTACTGTAGTCGAAGATCGTCGAAAAGGATACCCACGATTCTCAGCCTTGATGGCAGGACATAGTTCTTTTCAGATATACCGGCGTTTCTCAGATCTTCGAACACGTCTGTTACTTCTCACTCAAGATGAGATAGTTGAGCTCGAAGAACAGCTGAATCACATAGACAAGACAGAAAAGAGCCCTCTGTTCTTGGCATCTCGGCGTGATGATAGGAACTCAGACCGATCTGCTGTAACCACCAAACTACGTTCTGCTCTTTCAGCCTACGGTACTAGTATCGCTTAATCCCTCAATGAATCAAGGAGCTAACTTGACAAAGACGAGCTTCTCGATGGAACTCAGCGATCACTGAAGTATGAGTCACCTCACGAGAAGTATGTCGCTAGCCTCCAGCGGTGGCTATCCGGGAATAGTTGCATTGCCAGAAGCGAAAGAAGGTTCCTCAACAACAGCGATGATCTACTATCTCTGTGTCCCAGAGAAGACGGGATCGTGGCATGGTTAGAAAGAAATGTATGCGATAAGATTGTCCGTCGATTTAGCAAGGTAAGCAGATCCCGTATGAACTTTCCCAGACTAATACGAATCAAGAGTTCTGAGAATATTTCCAACGATCCTCACGTTCAAATATTCTCTCGCTCCTCGACGATGAGAGTAGCTCGAGCGATCTTGAGCCCACTTATTGTGTTTTTACTACTGGCGCCAGTGGTGATTTGCAATATGATTGGTAGCCAACCGGCTAGATTGGCCATCATGATATTATCGACAGCTGCATTTGTTTGTTGCATGTCTCTTTTGACAAATGCCAAGACAGTTGAGTTGGCTGTAGCTGGAGCAACGTGAGTCTCCTCTCCTATGGCTTGAGAAAGTACTAACTTTAGAGGCAGTTACACCACTGTTATGATAGTTTTCGTTAGTAATACTGACTGAAATTGATAGTAGCCATTGCCTTCAATGCTCACACACAAATTTAAACTGTTCTATTTCATGAAGATTGATTCTTTCTCCAAGTCCTACCGATCATCTTAACGGTGTTAACCTGCCTACGAAGTCATGAAAGTTGGTCTACTTGCTATCACAAGCTGCCGAAACATGGCAAAGTAAAAAGCCATCATTATTGAAGAGGTTTAGCGATGACTGATAATCTGATTACTACAGAGTGCCCAAAAATGAATCATTTGACGTAACGTTGAGGTGTCCATGTTTGTGGTATTCCTAAATAGGCCTAGAGGATCCACGTTACGTACGGTTCGTGTTAGTAACTCCCGCTGTGATAAGATTAGTGCTTGAATTATGTGTAAAGGAAAAGTTCCCACTGGCTAATACTATTAGAAATCATCCCTTAATCGAGTTTGATAGGTACTGAAGTGGGGAAATCTGGAGTTGAGTTTCTGGGCGGAGATGGAGGCTGAAGAATCGGGTTATTGCTCACCGAGATATATCAACCTCAACATGCCCCTCTCAGGCATGCTCGGTCTGCAACGATGGTTTTTTTATCACTTTTTATTTATCATAATGCCTTCCAGAACAACAGACACGCCGAATGAGTGGTCCGACTCGGCGGATATCATCTCACGATTCCTAGCCTTACAGCAGATTTACAGCGCCAAGGAACTCGACTCATATCTCCAGTCGCTGCGACATATCGGAGAGGGCAAATCAGACTCTGAAGATCAATCAACTGATGTCATCGTTCTATGCGCATCAGCGATCCTAGCTATTCCCGAAGCCGTCTTTGAGTGGGCGGTGCAACAGCAGAGGGAATACGGGGAAAGACAAAACAGAGTACTGGTGTTATGCGGAGGCATTGGACCTTGTACACCATTTGTTTACGACGCTTGCAGAGCGAGCAAGAAATATTGCACGATATTTGACACGATAAACGGCAAGCCTGAAGGCGAGCTGTTGAGGGTCATGGCAGAGCGATTCTACAAGCTCAAGATCAACGAAACTGGAAGCCAAAATCATGGCTTTCGGATCATCGTCTCCGATCGTTCAAACAACTGCGGAGCAGATGCATCAGAGGCAAAAGTGGTTCTGGAAGAGAACGGCATTCACACCCCAAGATCTATGGTTGTTGTACAGGACCCAGCCATGAGTAGCCGGACAATGTCTTCATTTGAAAAAGTCTACGAGAACGTTTCTGTCCAGATTTCTTGCTGGCCACGGCTAAAGCAAACAAGAGAGATCCAACAAGAAAAGGCGCAACCCGAGAAAGATGGCCGAAGGGAACTTTGGTCTATGGATCGTTTTCTAGACCGGATCATCGGCGAGCAAGGTGGAGTTATCAGGGCCAAGTCACCTATTGGCATTCCAAACGAGGTGGAAATTGCGTGGTCTGCTATAATGGACGAAAGCAGCTCAAAAGTCCTTTCATAGAGATAATATCATAATTCTTATTCTATCTTCCGGTGTGGTATTGAGAGTGTTTGATGTTGACCGGCAACAGTTCCGGTTCTGACGTCAATGTTTTCGTGTAATATCTCACATCGGCGGTGTCCGAGATGCAGATATCAGATCAGCCTGCGAGATTATTTTCCGTTTCACAGCGTCACATGATACACATCACCGTCAACCCAACCCCACTCACCAAACATTCTCGAACCATTCACAGAAGCAACTTTTCTTCCCGGTCCCGGAACCTCTGGCAACACCATGGCATCACTACGCCGTTTCAGCCTCGTCTTCTACGTCCCACCCGCCAGCGCCTCCGCATGCAAAGCCGCTATTTTCAAAGCCGGCGCGGGCCGCTATCCCGGTCCTGGCGGGTATACTGAGTGCGCGTGGCAGACGTCGGGGATTGGTCAGTTTAGGCCGGGCGATGCGGCGAATCCGGCTATTGGGAAAGTTGGGGAGTTGGAGGAGACGCCGGAGGTTAGGGTTGAGACGTTGATTGTTGGGGAGGAGACGGTGCGAAGGGCTGTTGCGGCGTTGAAAGAGTGAGTTTGAGGTTCGTGAGGAGGATATTTGCTGACTTCCCAGGGCGCATCCATATGAAGAATGTCCGTATCAGGTTTATCGAGTGGAGGACTTTTGATGCAGATTTCTATGTTCAGTGAAACTCGAGGCGGTAAAGTGAATTCATCAACGGTGTTTTCGGATTTAACGAGATTCGGTCATTCACGACTCACGGAAGAAATGAGTCAGGTCTTTCATTGGGAGCATTCATATTTATTGTCTCAGCGACTGTAACTCAAATTATATCAAACCGAAGAATCCAAAATTAGGGTATTATCAAAAACCAAGTCGTCCAATCGCCATTTTTCATAATCTTGACCTGAAGTTCCAATATCATGCAACAAGAACCTTTGTCTGCGGTAAAAGAGTCGTCCACCTCTCCCCAGGCTTTCTACTCCACATTCTCTTCAACGCCTCAATACCCTTCAACAAATTCCCAAATCCACTTCTCGCATGATGTCTTCTCAGCACATTTTCAAAATACACCTTGTGCTCTTCAAGCTGCGCATCCGACGCGGCCACAAATGTCGTCCAGACCAACATATGCGCTACGGGAGAAGTCTCTGGAAATTGTTCGAGTGCTTCGATGAAGCGCTGCACGCGTGCTACCGACTCGGGATTCGTGGGTATGGGATCTAGGTCGAAGAAATTGGAGGTATGGTCGGATAGGACTTGCTGGAGATAGATATCTCGAGCTTGATAGACGAGACTTGTGACTTGGGAGAAGAGTGGGGTGTGTTCTGGGTAGAGTTGGAGACAGTGGTTGAGACAGCCGAAGAGTTGGTCGGTTCGGGCTTGGGATGAGATCATTTGGAGACCTGTTTCTTCACCGAGATGTGGAGCGGCATATACTCGGATTCTGCCATTCTGTTAGAGTACTGTAAGTTGAGCCATAGAGTCGTATGAACTTACTTGTGGAGCTCACGCATGATGAAGCCAGCCAAGATACCAGTACCAAGCCCCTCCTTTCCTCCGATAGCGTCCAGCGCTGACTCGAGCATGCGAAGAAGAACAGGAAAGTCCGAACCTCCCGTGACCAGCACAGATGTCATTAGTAGCAGAAGACTAATTAGTACCGAGTGCTGGGTAGTTTGATTATTGCATATGAGTTCTTGACGTTGTCGTAGGCCTCGAAGCGTTCGACCAAGAAGTTGATATGGATCGGGAACGTAAGTATCGTATGTGTTCGTTCCGAAAGCAGAGTACTGCTTCTGGTTCTTCTTGAAATTATTGTCTAGCTTGTTGATGTGGAAGTGAAAAGCCGAGACGGTAAGGACGGCATCCATGACGAGCTCATCTTGTTGAGCGAGCGGAAGCAGGAGGTGGCGCCAGTCGTTGTGAAGGCCGTCTATTGCTACCATCTCCGTTGATATGCAGCGTGAGACTAGAGTCTTAGTACCTGGATGGATGAAATGGAAACCGGACTTACATGTCATGAACAGATTCCTCTTCCACGCTGGCATGTTATCTGGAACTCCTTTCAAGAAGAGTGTCATGAAAACCTCGCGGTCTGTAGGTGATTGTGAATTTGCTTGCACAATGTCATATATCCCAGTGTCCGACGTGACATACTCAATATCATCTTCATCATTGCCATCATGATAAGATTCCATGGTTTCCGTGTTTGTATCTGCGGCCGAACTCGATGCCGACGATGCTGATGCGTCCTTGTCAGCCGAAGGGACTTTCCATTCATTCCTGTGATGGAATCAGTATTCTCCTTGGATTAATGATGATGAGATTTGGCATACTCCTCATAAACCCTGTCGATAGTCTTGCCAGCCCACTTTCCTCTCGCCGCAACACCCTTGTTAAACCGATGTCGAATACCAAGACCACTGCAAGTCAATCCTCTGGAAGTACACTTATTACAACTGGGCTCATTCCTATCACAATGAATACGTCGTTTAGAGCATTCGTGACAGCCTATTCATCGGTTAGGCACTGCCAAGAAGAAGTGAGGTTGTACTGACCCTTCGTCTTTGGTACGTATGCACGTTTCTTTGGCGGCATGGCAGGCATCGGATAGAGCCGAGATGAGCTAAGCTGATCGACGCTCGGCGCGCAAGACTCGGGAGATAACAGCTGGTACTTGCGTGGCTGGGGAAGAACCAAGGGGAAAATTCCTCTGTCTTTAGAATTTTGGAAGCATCAAGTCCATGATGACCCGGGAATCTATGGCCGACGTTGCGGGGAATCTTTTGGAGCTTTGGCTCCGCAAATGCAAGTCAAAATTGGGACAGAGGCTAGACCAAAATAGGAGGGTGAAATGAGAGCATAGCCTGCGCTAGACTTACTCCGTAGCTAGCTAGCCCAATCTCAATCCTCCATGGGAAAGTTGCGACAACGCTTTCACTGCAATTTTAAACACGCCCTGAAGTCCCCCAGATAAGCCAATTCTACGAGTAGGGCTACCTTTTGGTCAGATCCACGACTCTATGAGTATGCATCCATCTATCTTTAAGACCATCCCCTCAGAAGCCTTTAGGCAGATAAAGAATAATAATAGGGAAGTTAATAAATCAAAGCATTAGTATTAGAGATACCCTTGATAAGGGCTAGATAGAATGGAAAAGAAATACTTTAAATCCTATAAGTTACAGATTATTATCTATATATTTATTAAATTCCTTCCTTACTATAAGTCCTGTAAGTAAATCAATAGCAGCTAGTTAATACTAAAGTAAATGCTACATTAATATGCTTTATCTATATTACGGCTTCCTAAAGAGATTTGAATGAACATGTTCAGCAAAGTTCACTGCAATTTTAACACGCTCTGGAGCCTTTTAGCCATTCCAGTCCAGGGTCCATGGCGGTTTGAATATTCGCTGGCTTACAACAGTCTCGTTACAGAGACGAGGATATCTGTAATTTCTTTTATTTTACGTAAAGAAAATTAAGAAGAAAGGTTTAGGAAAGCCTTAGTATTTCAATTTAGAAGCAAAAAGAACCCTGCCTAAACTGATTTTGACAAGAGTGTTATTTTAAGTTAATAGACACCACAGATGATGCTCACATCACGCGCCTCACACGAACGCTTCCTCAGGCCAACATTACGATACACTAAACTCAATCAGCTCGCTGTTGAACAGTGGTGTCTCAATATGGTATTGGAGTCCAAGTTGTGAGCTAGAAGTCTTAGTTGCAGTTGAGACTTGTGGCCGAGAGCTTATTCTGGCAGAGAGAACCTAGTCTCAAAAGAGCCATTGCTGTTTTCCCAAATGCCTTCACTGCAATTTTAACCTGCTCCCGAGTCTCTCAGTTTCCCTTCATATAGCAACAGCAATGGTTGCTAAATGCAAGCATGAAATGCTTCCACTTTCAAATCGGCACACATTTTGACTAACACCTTTTTGGGTGGATTGATTTGATATCTATAAACAAATAGTCCTAGAACCATTTTGCAACAATGTAGTTACAATGCCTCCTTTGCAGGGTTTGACAAGCGTTCACGGATGCTACCTGGAAGCCATGTTTTGTTACACTAATTGTCCATTTGGCATCACGAGATCACTATGGGCGTCATCTAATAGATGTCTTCCTCGAACCCCAGAGCTGCAATATGCTTCTTGTGCTCCTGTTGTTGCCGTATGTCCTGCTTCTGTTAGTCATGCTCCATATCTTGTATTCGAGCTTGGTACCTCTTCTACAGTATTATTGATAATATATCTTGTAACTCGAACTTCGCTCTGTTGCCCAAGGCGAATAGCTCGGGAAATCGCTTGGCTCTCCACGCTGGGATTCCATTGTAGTTCTGTGATGAAGATTCGATTTGCGCAAGTCAGATTCAATCTATAATAGCGTCAGTCTACGTATGCCACTGCAAGAGTAATTGACTTACCCAAATGCTCCGGTCCCAGTCGTCATAATAAGAACCGGTGTCTCATCCTCATTCTCGAACTTAAGGAGCGTGGCATGCCGCTGGGGCAGAGGACTATTGCCATCGAGCTGGAGGTATGGAATCTTAGCCTGTTCCAAGTGCCTCGATATCAAATACAGCGTCCGTGTCCAGCAAGAGAAAATGATACTGTCCAATGTTAGATGAAAACAGTACTTCAGGATTGGTATACCTTTTTGTGGTCCAGAGATCTTTCTGGACGTCCTCAACCAAAGCCCGTATTTTCGTTGAAAAGCCTTGTTCGTTGAAGTAGCTCTCGTGATCATCTACTGCTAAAGTAGCCTTTCGTCGCTTTCGTAGTCTCTCGTTGTGCCCCAGGGTTCCTTCATCTCGGGGAATTGAAGATTGTTTGTACCATCTGACGCAGATCGGACAGCGGTTTCGAGTCTCGGGTAGGGACATACTCGACTCTTCAATACACTTTGAGCAAAGAATATGAGAGCATTCATCGTCGAACATCCTCTTTGTTAAGTCGCATCCGAGTATTGGCATCGGCTCCTCGCATCCTACGCAGGATATCTCGCCATACTGTCCGGCTGCTCCGACTATTGCCTCTCGCTCTTCCAAAAGGCTTCTTCGATGCCAGGAGAACATCTTCTGATATGTTCCGTGGTTACACACAATTCGCAGTTGAAGCCACCGCTGGAACACGCCGAACTTGGAGCTCTTTTCCACTTCGCCCATGCGATGCCGCATGTTGCGTAGAATGACTGCGTCTGTCTTTTCGTATTGGTCTCGCTCTTGCGTACTGAAGTCCAAATGTCGAACAAATTGTCGTGTCTTTGGCAAGTTGAGGACCTCTCTAGTCCGCCGAAGACACAGTGCATCAAGGAGTAGGACCAACCGATCCCTTATGAGCTCATGATCGTTAAAAGAGTTGTCGAATGGCGTTTCTATCCACTTCCTAAATTCGGATGCCTTATCGAATGGTTCGGCGCGAATGAAACGGAACAGTGAGCCAATATCGGCAAGCTTGTTTTGGATGGGTGTCCCAGAGAGACACCATCGAGAGTTGGCATGGAGATACTCGCATGCCTGGAAGAACTTTGTGGATGGACGGCGGATGATATGAGCTGTAGGCTTCCCGATTAACTATGTATATCGATAAATGCTGCAGATGGGTGACTCACCTTCGTCAAGGACTATTCGATACCAGCCTAATTGATACAGCGGCGAATTCTTTCCTTTCCCCGCTAGATACTCGGCAGTAAGCGTATGATACGTTGTGACCACGATATCTGTGTCCTGCAGCGTTTCGAGGGTCTTCGGCCTCTTTTCGCCGTGGTACTTAACCACTCCGATACCATTCTGCAAGTGCCTATACAGGGTCAGAAATCTCGTCCGAGAGAACCCTCGCGACACTTACTTCCTCACCTCGTTCATCCACTCATCGACCAATACTAAGTCATATCAGTAGCTGAAATAAGAGTGACCATGAGGTGAAACCTACAAGCTGCCGAGACCACAACCAGAGTAGAACGAGAGAATTTGAGAGATCTCCTGTTTTTGTGCTCCGCATTTCTCTCTTCCGCCCACTCTTTGCCATTGTCAAGAGTCTTCATTATCAAGGCGAGGATGGAAAGCGACTTTCCCATTCCCATTTCATCGGCAAGAATACCACCGCCTTTCTCCTCTGGCCGCATATCCCTGCGTCTCTTGGTGATTCTTTGTCGGTATTGGGCATTTCCATCTCCATATTTGATCTCTTCCCAAAGTCGGTACTTCTCGTCGATGTGCCCAGACTCTCTTTCAAGCATGAATCCTAGTGCTTCCTTCTGATGTCTATTGCCTTGTTAGTATTACGGGCAACTTGGCGGCAGAGTTTCGATAGATCACCTTAGAAGCTGACGCGTCACTCTGTCACCACCCTCAACCATCTCAAGTTCGCGGTTGTTCTCGACTGTTTTGTAGACCTCTTCCACCATCTTCCGAAGTTGATCTTCCTTGCTCATTTTATTAGGGGCACCATCGTTAGGAGCCTGTTGGGTATTCTGGATTTCATCGGCTCCGCTATCATGAATGGTAATGCTCAGGAAGTGTGGATTCTCGTAAGTAATGCCATGTCTCCCGTGGTTAGATCTCTGAAGCCACAGCTTTCCCTTGGACAGTCTTTTGCCAATATCCAACGCCCTAGACCGTAGACCATAGATATTTATGTCGACTTTCACCCTAGCATCCGCGGGTTTATTTGCGCGGCTTATGACCTCCCTCAGATCGTATTTAAGAGCCAGTGGTTCGATCTCGACTGATGGTTGCGCCATCAGAGGTAGGAGAGTCCGGCCCGCCGCTAAAGGGAGATGGCCGAAGTGCTTCCCATCACCAGGGAAGCAAAGCATGAGTTGGCTCTGATAAGCTGTTGATGTGAAGTATTGGTAAGCTGACGCCTCTGCTACCAGTCTTTTATCTATGGATGACATGTCATCAGGCACTAATTTCACTTCGATGTTGTGAAGCTAAGAAAAATGAGTATTAATTCACTTCATAACATCATCGGGGGCGTGTGTAATTACCATGCCGTAGTGGACTATGACGTCCTCGTCTTCTGGTAATGTTACAGGTGTTGCATTTGACCGACTTAGCATAGAAAACTCTGGTGTCATAGCTGACCCCTCTCGAGAGCTTTCGGTGGGCAATTGAAGGAATCGGAAGCTTTCGAGCCCAGTCGTCATATCTGAGGGGTCATTCTCGTTCTCTTCGGGAAGAGGTGTCATCTGGAAACCATTCACGTTGAAGTCCATGCCCAAATCTATCATTCCAAGTTGTGGATCAACATCCAGATCGTTGTCTTGAGTATAGTGGTGTGCCGGGATGCTGTGTTCTGGAAATAGAGGATCACTGTCTTCTATCTTTAGTCATAGTATGAATTGATACATGAAGTTACATACACTTGAGTGTTTGTAAGACTGGACTGGGTATAGCTATCAGCCTCAGTAATGTCTTCATTTAGAGCCCACCAAAATGCTTGCGAGGCCTCATCGGTCGAGCCAATGTTGCCGAGCTCTTGGAGACTAGGCACATAGCCCATATAATGATCTTGGTCTTGCTCTACTCCCAGCCCATCGTTTGAGTGAGACATGTGGTGGTCATTG
Source organism: Fusarium ramigenum (assembly GCA_013186855.1). Lineage (NCBI taxonomy): Eukaryota > Fungi > Ascomycota > Sordariomycetes > Hypocreales > Nectriaceae > Fusarium > Fusarium ramigenum. The sequence goes on from JAAOAT010000346.1 coordinate 110,231, forward strand.
TCACTGACGGGATTAAGGAGATGCCGCAAGTTAGACATATTGTTGATATCATGGATTGTTCGAACAAGACGAAAGTTATCTGATTGTGATCCACGCACTTTTTTAAGTACGAGAGCTTTGACTGCCAAATTCTTGCTGACACGGAAAATACAAGAATCAGGCTGTGTAAGCGCGTGCATTATGCAGGAGATCCCTGGAGTCGGTGACCCAACATCGAATCAGAACCTCTATTTTCAGCCAACTGCAGCTCGCTTGGCCAACAAGGCAGACCCACGCTACCAAGCCTATCATAATCTGGTTCGCTTTGCGGGTGTGTTGCCCAGCGATTGGATGATATGGCTTGAAAATGCAACACCGCCATTGAAGGCTCCCAACAAGGCGATTTTGAGGCTCTCCTCAGGTTTTGCAGCTAGGGTTTCTCTTGAATCCTTCACCGCTAGCTGGCCCTTTGCAGTCAATTCCCTCTGAGTCACTACCAGCTGTCCTGTATGTTTCATAGACACAGTGGTATATCAAGGCTTGGTCTCCGAGAGCTTTAGACAGTGTCACTCGATCGCTCATCACGATGGACCGACTTTATGAATTAGCCGAGGGTTTCAGACGATCCCTGAAACCACACCATGAAGAAGAGTTCGAAAACACGACTGTTGAGGACATGCGAAAAGAAATCCGAGATATTCAATCGTTACGAGATAAAACAAACAACATGATGGACATGAATCGACTGCGAATGTTTCTTGATGGCTTAGAAGAGTTCGAGAAAGTACTCTTGCACCTTGGGTTCCCTGGCACTAAAGGTGTGATGTCAATCGTCTGGGGCTCAGTGAGGTTCTTCCTCAGGGTAATTATTGGTTTTTGGCTCATGCACCGGACTCAGCTGAACGCTCACAGAGTACCAACACTACTGACAGGGCTTTTGACGGAGTGCTCGATGTCTACGGACTTCTTGGAGCCCAACTCCTGTCCTTGACTCAATTCGAGGAGTTATTTCAAAGGTTTCCGCCCGCCATGGAGTGTATAGTCAATATCTACCATGACATACAGCGGTTTCATTCAGCGGCATACAGGCTTTTCTCACTCACTGCAAAGCGTAAAGTCCTCTTTTCAGAGACGAAGTTCACGCGACTAACTTATCCAAGTATGGCAGCGGCTTCAAAGATCGGTTTGGGAGGATGCAAGTGAACTATTCTCAAAACTATCCGTTTCTCTAGGCTCACACGCGAAATTCATCAAAGAACACAGTTCTGTGCACGGTAAGTTTCCCTGTCACAATGATTCAATAGAGTGACCTAATTCCAAAGACTATGACGCCCTTCAAGCGGCCTTCCAGCAGTACTCTTATGGCCTCAAATCAGAATGGAAGAACTTCGAGACCGACGAAAAAGACCGACGTCGTAAGAGAAAGTATGAAGTGGCTGAATGGATCACCTCTTCTCGGAAGATGCAACGTTTGCAGAATGAATTTCGCGAGATGGCAATCTGCCCGAAGAGTGGCCGTTGGCTTTTCCGCAACTACAGCGATATTTCGGAGTGGATGGGTGAGGAAGACCCTCCTCACTCAGCTATATGGCTGCACGGGAACGTTGGATATGGTAACTATTATCCAGAGGCCTTCAACAAGATGCTGATGAATCTAGGTAAAACGGTGCTGGCATCTTTAATCGTTGATGAATTGAAATCATCCAAACTCCAGAATACCATGCCCTCATTCCCAGAGGCCAGCAGAACATGCTACTTTTACTGTCAAGAAAATGACATTGAACACAAAAGCCACCTCGATGTCCTGAAGGGCATACTCCTGCAGATGGTGGAGGCCGAGGATTATATAATCCCATATTGCCACCAGGAAAAGATCACCAGTGGAGGCTCCATCCTCATAGATGCAAAGCTGGCTCAAAAGCTCATCAAGACATTTATCGAGTTCTCTGTACGACACTACATCGTGATTGACGGGGTAGATGAATGCCATGGAGCCGAGATCCAACAAACTGCGAAGTTATTCAAGGATCTGGTGTCAGCATATGACACGCAAATTAGATTAGGTCACCTGAGAGTCCTTTTCATCGGCCGAGAAACCTCGGACACCAAGAAGCATATACCTGGAGACGATTGCTTCGGTGTAGTACTTAGGCCCGAGGACAACCAAGACGACATTAGAGCTTTTGTGCAGAAGAAGCTTCCGGAGTTCTCGAGATCAAGTCACGGCGTTGGGTTCAGTCTTTCTGAGGCTGATAAATCAGATGTTGAAAGAATAATATGCCATCAAAGCCAAGGTCTATACTGATTAACCCCGTTCCATTGATGGTTCCAGACTGACAGAACATGCTAGACTCGTTTCTTTACGCACACCTGGCCATTGAATTCCTTTTACAGCAGGATACCAAAGGTGATTTGCTCACCCTTCTCAGACAAGGGATACTCCCCACGAAGCTTGGAGACATGTAGGTACTCTGATACTAGTACTTGACTTCAACTTACCATTTCAGGTACGAAAGATTGCTGGATTCCGTTAAAAGTAGTCTCATGGCACAACCAGGAGGTTCTGCGAGATGGGAGAGATCAAAGCTACTGTTTGGATGGCTCATTTGTGCCAAACGACCGCTCAGATGGAACGAGATACAAGCAATTCTATGCTTCAATCCTCATACTCTTCATATCGATTTTGAGAATGACATGTTACGGCAAGATCTGGAGACGTATCTCGGTTCCATCGTTCATGTCCTTGACGGAGGTTATATTCGACTAATTCACTCAACTGCGTGCAGGTTAGTCTTGAATAACTTATGACGGTCACAATTGGCTAACCTCTTGGACTTTCAGGTATATCATAGAGAACAGACATATCGTCGAGAAGAGGGTTCAGTGCCAGTTGACGACTATGTGCCTCAGATATTTAACCCTTCCATGCTTCACCCTGGATACCAACTACCGAGAGCATCATAGAAGCGAGCAGGCGAAACTGGGCTGGTTCTCATTCCAGGATTACGCGTGTGCTCATTGGCTCCATCACACTGACACCTTGATCCAAGAGTGCGGTGAAGTCTTCACGACCGCAACTTCTCAAGACGTCGCAGCAGATTTCACATCTGCTTTGAAGCATTTTATCAGTGCCCATCGCGTAGATTTGACTACAACAAAACACGCTGAGTTGGTTGAAAAGCATATAGAGAAGTTCATCGACTTGGAACTTTACGACGATCTTCATTTTCTGTGGAACCACATATACACTCACCAGCGAGGTGATTACGCGACACGAAACACCGTTGGTATTAAAAAGATTGAGGATGGACTCGAGGATAATAGAACACAACTGGAAATTCTTCTTGTCAATCAAAAAGTCGGTGATGAGGATACAGCCGAGGACTATTATGGCTCAAAGCCCTACAAGTGCAACCGCACACTCTGTCGCTTCTTCCATGTCGGCTATAATAACTCACGCGACCGAGATAATCACGGGAAGCGACACGAGAGGCCTTTTCAATGCCCCGTGTCCTGCAATGCTGCTCCTCTTGGTTTCGTGAGCAACAAGGATAGAGACCGACATGTCAATATTTATCATGCAGAACTAAGCGAAGGACCCCCCATATTTGAGACCTTGAGCCGTCGACAGGTCTCTGGAAAATTCGTTTGCCAGATTTGTAACAAGACCTTCACCAGAAACATCAATCTCAAAAGCCATGAGCGGAGTCATTTTGGGGATAGGCCTTACGCCTGCATGACTTGCGGAAAGGCCTTTGCTAGGATTAATGACTGTCGAAGACATGAGAAGATACACGCAAAGAGAGGATATTGATGCAGAGTCGGAAGAGATGAATTCTAAGCTCGACGAGGCGATATAGCTCCCAGGCACAAGTTTCAACGGCAAATATCACATCTAGTTCCCCGTTTAGACATTATACCAAAATGACTGACCGATCACTACAACACAAATCTAACCCTACTTGAACAATTGTGCAAAGTTCCCGAGAAATTGCTACAGCCTAATACGTCATCTAACGTTAACATTGGTGCCAAAATTGACAGGCTTGAAGGCCTAATCCGATATACTAAGACTACCTAGATAACTATGTACCTCAAGAGAAGAGCCCTAAACTTTCTTGCCTCCCCTTGAGCGTAAGATCTGATGAGAAAGGATGCGGCGATAGTTAGGCTTCGAAGCACCATTTGGCGAGTGTAAAATACCGGCAAGGCTGACCTACTTTTCCTTTGGCTCCAGATCAACACTCTGGAACCTGATGCCATTCCAAACCGACATATCCTCGAAAAGAGCTAACCCAACCCTCCTGTAACTCCCGTTAGATGTTTTGAGTATCATCAAAGCAACTCCGGTCTCTTCATGACAGCTGCCGGTTTTACCCAGGAGAATATATTCGCATTTCCTCCCTCCAAACTCAACATCTGAAGCTGACTCCACAAGATCAAGCATTGTAGACAGCGTGTACCGCTTATCCATACTTATGTCGCTGAGCTGAAGTATTCGGCAGGATAACCTAACCTTGGCTGCCGTCAAGATCTCAATGTGTGCATCCTCGATCTCTATCGGGTCTTCGAATCGAATTAGTCCATCAAGTGACACCCAGGACCAACTGGGGGCTCTCTTGGTGTTTCTTTCCTTCACCCTTACATTATTTGGCTTATACCATGCGAGAAGTTGAATAAACCATCGTTCCCAGTGACCGTAGATATGGGAGTCTCGCCACACCTTTTGTAACTCAGTTGTGATACCTGTGACAGCTGGTAGTCTATCTTCAGGGTCTTTGAGTTGCCTTTGTGTATACTGAACAATGATGGTCTTCCAAAGATAGAGTTTCTCTGAATCATGTGTTCCGTAGGACGGTTCACCCTCCTCGTCGAAGGAAGCCCATGGCAATGACTCAAGATGTTGCTGATATTCTATACCTACATTATTTCCCGTGACACTCTGTAGTTCAATTTCCTGGCACTGCCATAGAAGCTGGTAGTCTGAGAAGATGAGCATGCGGGACGACAGCATGTACTCCTGAAGGGTCCATCCCCTCTTGTCGAGAGGATGATTGGGCTGGTACGGGCTTCCTGACAGATAAACTGTCCCAACACGCCCATCCTTCATCGGTATGTCGAACTGATTCTCCGGCAAATACGTAGGACTCTTGTCAGGCAGGTTTCCCAAGAATCCTTCAGATGCTCTCGTAGCAGTCCCAGCAGCCAATGTGATTGCGGCGTTTCTGTACGTCGTCGCCATTTTGCCAATCTCTCGTCTCTTATCTTCTGGGCAATTTTGGATGATGCACAATCTATCCACCCAAAGATAAGCAAACCCCAGTTCTCGAGTCACTCGTATTGCATCTTGTACAGACTGTTCCAACTCTCCAAGTTTGATCTCTTTCACGAGATCCTGCTCGTTATTTAGGCGTAGCTCTGATAATCGCCTTTGCATTTTCGGGCCCGGTTTACCCCAGCAATAGCTCAAGGCGAGGTATGCTCCCCGAGTTTCAGTCTGATTGATCTGCAGCCGTGCAGTCTGATCGCTAATTCTTATTACGCGCGTGGGAAGAACGATGTCTCTTGAGTATTGGCACTTTTGATGACCCTTGCTTGGTGCATCTGTTCTCATACAAGCCTCTATCAACAATTTAGCGGATGAATACGCTTCTGTACTTGAAACATCTCTGTGCAGTGGCCGCCGTGTTATTAAGTTGGAGAGGGGATCATCTAGGAAGGCATGTTAGAAGAGAAAGGAAGCAAAGGAGGACAGATCCCGAACTTTTTGTCACGAATGGATACAGTAGGATACATCCACTTACACCATTCACTCGACCAGCCAGGGCGTTGATGCCTGAGCTTTCGCCTCCTGTATTCGATTTCGAGTCCCAGAAACGTAGGAGTCCCTCATTCTTCCACATATGGTGTCCGAATTCCTTCAACCCGACATTCAAAATGAACATGTACAGGTCACAGCTATCTCTGGCTGAAGTCAAGAGACCCTGTCGGGTTTTATGGGTGAAACCAGAAGAAGAGTTCAGGCTCTGCACCGCTTGCTGGGAAAACAAGCGTGTACAGGCATCGCATCGATTTCCGTATCGTTGTACCCGCGGTCTTTTCAGTGGTGGTAAGCTGTTGTGGCCCGTATCGTCAGGCCTCTCCATTCCTCTTCCAGATTCTCCGTGTCTAATATGGACTATGTAGAGCTCTTGTGCAGGCACAGTCGACCAGGATGAACACTTCGTCACAAGTGAGAACGTTGGGCATCAAGCTCAGGCTGCAGTGGAGTTAACGGCTTATATGAGAAAGCTCGCAAGATCAGGCTGACTAGGCATTGCTCCCTTGAGGCCTACAAAGTTTGTTAAAAAGGCAGTGAAGTTTGTCGAGAAAAATTAGCAGGGCGCGAGGTGTCGCGATGCGCTAAAAATGCAGTGAAGTAGACTTGGTCCGACTGGCCACTGCTGCTGACACTTCGAGCCTGTGGGTTCGACTGCCAACGTTACTGACATGGGGCCGGGAATTGTCGAGATGGATTAAGAATGCAGTGAAGGCTCTCTTTACAGGGGCTATCCTGGCCAAGCTGGAGAAGATGCGGGGGCTGGGTGGTGAGTCCCTTTGGAAATAGTCCCTATGTATCCGCGGTGTGAATTCGATATGAATGGTGATGCCAACACCCCTCAGGCCATACGTTGACGAAGATGAAGATTGCCACATGAGGTCACCTGCTGACACAGGGCGATGCCGAGATGGGTTAAAATTGCAGTGAAAGAAAGATGGATGACAAGAGGCTGTCTAGTCCGCCTTTTGGTCGAGCCAGTGATGCCTAACCGTTACGCCACAAAGCCCTGCAAACGCAGTGAGTCGTTCATGTTTATGATTTTGGCAGCCATGGAAGGCCATAGGGACGTAGGGTGAACTGGGCAATGTTGAAGGCTTACCTCTCATCGATTCTCTCTCCTCTCATCTCAACTGATCAGCGGGGCAAGACTTTCGAATGTGTTAAAATTGCAGTGAAGTGCATATCACAGTACAGGGATGCTGCTATTTGCTTATTGGCACAGAAAACTCGGCAAAAGCCACGCGCTGTTTCTTAGCTATCAAAACATGAAGGTCGTGATTGACTAAAATTGCAGTGAAGCCAGGTTCGTTGGTCCTGAACTAAGCTACGGACAAGGGATATGCTGTCGTAGCCATTGGGTGAGATTCTTAAATGATGTCGGTATGCATAATTGTTAAGAATGACCACTTTAAGAACTAGCACGCCAGCGAAATTCGTCTGTCCGAACTCTTTTGCCAATCTGCGCTGCGAAGGTGTACTTTTAATAGTACACGAGTTGAACTTCTGAAGCAGTGTTGAAAGCCGCTGTAGTTACTATCTTCTCCATGGAGGGCCCCATAATACAGCAGAGCTTGACCTGATCCCTAAACGAATTGATACTGTTTATAAAAAAGAGGAAAATAATTTAATGAAAAAAAGCGATATTTAGAAATGAGCATATCCCTCCGTTTGGTAAAAAATACTGCGGAGCTATTCATAACTGCATGACGACTCTTTCAGTAGAGCACAAGCAGCCTGCAAATCGGCTCATTAGTGTGGTTACCTGGTCACAGACCCCAGAGAGGGTTAAAATTGCAGTGAACAAAAATACGTTTGAAAAGGAACCCTGTTGTCTTGTGCCTTATCATCCATCAGACCTAGGTATGCATGCACCTTTTTTGTAAACACGGACAGAGCGCATTAATGCACTGCTATTTCCAATATCCGATGTCAGTCACGCACAAGGCCGCTAATATTTTAGCAAAACACTAAAACCTCTAACATTCTAGACATCTCAAATCTCGACACTCCTTCCAGGCCGATCCATCTCAGGGTCCGCTACAATCGGATCTGGAAAGGCACCATTCCCCACACGGCGATCAGGAACAAAGCCATTGTCGCCACTACCACCACCGCAAATAGCCTAGACACACCAGAAATGGCATCACCAACAGCCTCGTTCCCCTGTGGCTTCACCCTAACACAACAACTTAGAGCCACAGACCATCGATTGTAAGAGTTTGCATCATGCCTGGAATGTGGCGCGACGTCCCATCTCCTGTCTGGACGGCCTGCCGAAAGGTTAACGGCGCATTGGCATGGCCAAACCGTGAAGTCGTTCGAAATGTCGGAGTGAACGAGCCAAGACTGTTGAAGTGAAGATCTGGACTTCGGGATGGCCTTGGGCGGGGTTGGTGGAGGAGAGGGTATATAGAACGAGTCTTGCCATCGCGCAGCGTCCCTAGGGGAGCGTTTTTGACATCTCATTCATTCATTCATTCATTCATTATTTGCGCTTCATCACTCCTTTCATCATGAAGCTGCTACTCACATTCATTCTATCGGCCCTGGTTGGCCTAACATGCGGTCTCGCATCGACGGATACCATCACCTGGGGAGGCGACAACTCCCGAACGGGCTACCAAACGTACCATCCCCAGTTCCTCACCCTAACTTCCACTAACTCACATCTCAGTAACCATAACATGGATCCCGCGATCGTAGGAAGCCCTCAATTCGACATCGTCTTCAAAACAGCCCTCCCAGGAAAATACGTCGGCGCTACAGAACAGATCTTCTCCCAACCCCTCGTCTACACTCCTTCTGGCGGTACAACGCAATACGTTTATCTCGCGACAACTCAGAATAATATTTATAAACTTGATGCAAAGACTGGTGTTATTCTTGCATCGCGCAACATCGGCATTCCATTCCTTACTGCTGATTTGGACGGTTGTGTTGATGTCAGCCCTACTGTTGGCGTCACTGCCACTGGTGTTATTGATCCTGATACCGATACATGGTATATCACGTCAAAGACTTATGTTAATCAGAATGCTGGTCAGGTTCCGCAGGGAAGACCGGCGGGAAGGTACAAGATCCATGCTATCAACGTAAACGATCTTTCGGAGCGACAGAACTTCCCCGTCGATCTTGAGGGAACGATCGCGAGAAACAATCCAGAGAGGATGTTCACCGGCGGCATTCACCACCAACGACCCGGACTACTCCACACAGGACAATACGTCTACGCTGGCTTCGCATCTCACTGCGTACAGTACAACTTCACAGGCTGGATAATGGGCTGGGACAAAACCACCGGCCAATTAGTCGAACACTGGGCTTCCGAAGGTCTCGGCGTAAGCAGCAACATCTCCGGCGCAGGAATCTGGCAATCAGGCGGTGGTCTTGCCTCCGACGACGCAGGGTCAATGTTCTTCGCTACTGGCAACGGGTACGCTTCTCAACTGTCCACCATTCCCGTTAATGGCTTCACGCCCCCGACTGCCATGGAACAAGCGGCTGTTCACATGTCCATCAACAGCGATGGTACCCTCTCGATTGTGGATTTCTTTATGCCGTTTGAGAAGCAGGAGCTTGATGGTGCGGATAAGGATCTGGGGACGAGTCCGCTTGAGATTCTGCCGAGTCAATTCTCGTGTGGTGATGTTAAGAGGATGGGTATTGTTACGGGCAAGTCTGGCAAGACTTATTGGCTTAATCTTGATGATCTTGGTGGCTATCGCAATGGTCCTAACTCGAAGGATAGAGTTATCCAGACGTTTCAGAATGAGAATTCTGTGTATGCGGGTGCTGGTGTTTATCCTCTCGAAGGAGGCTACATCTACATCAACGGTACGCACCCTAACCTCCCTCTATTATTCGTGCTGACAGCTTTAGTGATCCAATACCCAACGCACGTCTTTAAATTCTCCTGTCTCAACAACACACCCTACTTCACCAAAGTCGCCGACTCACCCACCAACAACGCCTACATCCTCGGCGTAAGCCACGGCACAACAACATCCCTCAACAACCAAGAAGGCACAGGTCTACTCTGGGTATCCGACGTGCAAAACACCAACTTCAAGATCTACGACGCTGTTCCTCAGAACGGCTACCTTAACGTCATACGCAACTTCACCATCGTGGGGATCACCAAGTTTAGCAGACCTGTGTTTGGCGATGGTATGGCGTATATCGGCACGACGGTGGGATACTTTTACGGTCTGGGGTCGACGAATAAATCTCCGCTGAATTGTACGAGTTCAATTGACTTTGGGACTGTGGACTTTCAGGGGAGTGGTGTGCAGCTTGTTAATTGTACGGCGGGCTTTGATCTGAGCGTTACGGGTATTGCGCTTGCGGATGGGACGAACTATAACATCAGCCAGACACCGAGTCTGCCGCTATCAATGTCTGCGGGGGACACATTTCGATTCGCGGTGCAGTTCGTCCCCAAGAGCGTTGGGAGATTGGGCACTACCATCAATATTCAGACGTCGGGTGTTTCGGACGCATCGTACAGCAAGTCTGCCAAGGTCAGGCTTACGGGCGTTGGTAAGAGTTCGAATGCTTTGTTGGATGTTAGTCCCAAGGCTGTGGTGTTCACTGGTCTCGTCACCGGTACGCAAGCTGAAGCTCAGAGCGTTCTCATCGGAAACGATGGGTCTAGCGATCTGCAGGTCTCTTCAGTTCTGTACTCCAATACTTCTTCTTCCGGCCCATTCACCACCTGGTCAGGCACAGGTAGTCTCACCGTTGGGAAGTTCACACTGACTGGTATCCCAAGCATAGTCCCTGGAGGAAACGACACTGCCATCTCTGTCAAGCCAGACACTTCTGCTACTGGCAATTACACAGCTTGGGTCAAGTTCGTCACCACCGGCGGCAATGCTACTGTGTCTTTATCTGCTGCCGCTGGCGATCCTCCAACTGCTCTTCTCGAGTTCCAAACTCCAGATGGAAGCGGCTGGGTCAAGTACGATCCTAGCAATCCTTTCACCTTCGGAAACGTCACAGAAAATACATCTCGCTCCCTCAAATTCCGCGTCTCAAACACGGCTGCTCCCGGTGGTGTCAAGCTCGGTCTCACAGTCTCAAAACCACCCTTCGGCGTTCCAGGAATCATCAAATCCGCAAACCAAATCGATCTCGCTGAAGGAACACTCATCGCTCCAGGCCAAAGCCAAACAGCAACGTTGACCTGCACCGTCCCCAAAAGCCAATGGAACCTCCCATCATACAACGGCACCGCCCAGTGGACTATGAACACCAACGATCCAACCTGGACTTTCGAAAAGCGCGCAGTGCAATTCTTCTGCAACGCCGTCTCCGAGCAAGCAGCTCCTCTTCTGCCCAACGGCCAAGGACGGTATCAATACGTAGGCTGCTTCAAGGAGAACAACCCCGGCCGTCAGCTCTCCAACCAGCTTTATGCTAATAGCTCCAACACCAATGAGATGTGCATTAACGCATGTGGTTCAGAAGGTGTGACATTCTGCGGAACGCAATACCGAAGTGAATGCTGGGCCGGCAACAAGATCCCGACTCAAAAGGTTGACGATAAGAATTGCAACTTTGACTGTGCGGGTAGTCTGAACCAGATCTGCGGTGGAAATGGCATCGATGGCAGTGGAGCTTATATCAGTCTTTTCGCTGACACGCTTCAGTGGGACGGGTCGTATGCAAGTGTCACCACGAGCAGTAGCTCCAGCGCTGCGACGCCTCAAGGACCATCTGTCAATCCTGGCGTTGGTGGTTACACGAGCATTGGGTGCTATACTGAGGCGACCAACGCTCGAGCACTAACTAACGGGAGGGGTAATAATCCGCCTACTGTTTCGAACTGTGTGCAGGCTTGTAGTAATGAGAACTTTGTTTACGCTGGTGTCGAGTATGGTGGAGAGGTAAGTTGAAGGCTTGGTCTTGAGAATGAATATGTACTGACGATATTAGTGTTATTGCGGGAATACCTTCAGCGATGGATCGGTACCTACTCCGATCACTGATTGCGCCATGCTCTGTAACGGTAAGGTCTCATTCTTGGGTACGCTTGAGGAAGTACTGACATGAATAGGCAACTCGAGCGAATACTGTGGTGGCCCTAGCCGGTTGAACGTCTATGAACTCAATGCAGTCTACAGTAGTTCATTACCCACCTCGATTGGAGCTTTGTCGTCAGCTAGTAGCATGGGCTCCTCAGTAGCTGCCTCTTCAAATGTTGCTATCTCTATTTCGAGCTCTGGTTCAGTTGCATCGACCAGCAATGGAGCTGCGCCTAGCTTCTCAAGCGCCTCCCTCTCTTCGTCGTTGGTCTCGGCCAGTGGGAGCTCTTCCTCCAGCGGAGGATCGAGCTCAACCTCAAACGCCGCTTCCACTAGCATTGGATCAGCCAGCAGCTCGATCTCAGCTTCTGTCTCAAGCAGTGCATCGACAAGCTCTACGATCTCTTTCAGTACTTCGCTGAGTGTATTTGGCAATATTGCTGGTGGCCTCAACAGCGCTTCTTCTTCCACCTCCAGCTCTGTACCGATATTCTCGTCTGGGAGCTCGGCCGCAACAAGCAGCGCTGCCACAAGTCTCTCGAGCTCTGTAGGCTCAAGTAGTTCGGCTATCAGCTCTTCCACAAGTGTCGCAGTAACGACTGCCAGTAGCAGTAGCATCAGCTCTGCATCTCGGTCCACGGCCTCCACTTCAAGTACGGCTTCGACAACATGGACAACCTTCGCTACATTTTCCTCAACTAGCTCGCGTACCTCCACTACAACCACCAGCACAACTTCGTCAATTTCCAGTTCGTCGCTCTCGAGTGCGGTATCGTCGAACACATTGCCTTCAAACGTGTTAAGCGCCCCAAGCGCACTGTCTCTCAGCGGGATATCATCACTTGCGGCGTCTTCAATCGTCAGTCGCTCCTCATCAGCTACAGTATCCTCAAGTCTCTCAGTGGTCTCGTCACTGAGCTCTCTGGTTGTGGGAGGCCCAGCTGGTGTTTCTAGCGTCACATCTGCTACCGCAACATCTCGTTCAACTTCCGTTGCACCTTTATCAACATCTTCGGCTACAAGCTCATCCACTAGCACAACATCGCGGGCCAGTTCTACGACTACCACTAGCTCTAGTACTTCAACCACAAGTAGTTCCACAGCCTCAAGAGCGTCATCCACCACCTCAACATCAATCAAGCCAACAGCCACAGGCCCTTCAATCTCCGACACAGTCGGAACATGGGCTTTCCAAGGCTGCTGGACAGAAGGCTTCCTCATCCGCGCTCTCAACTCCAAGGCCACCGCCAGCGATGACATGACCCTCGAAAGCTGTGCCAGCTTCTGCAGCGGCTACACTTACTTCGGTACTGAGAACAGTCGGGAGTGCTACTGTGGAAATCAGCTCAATTTCGGAAGTTATCAAGCCCTCAACCAGAAGGACTGCTCTGCTACCTGTGCAGGTGACAAGACAGACTATTGCGGTGGAACTCTTCGCTTACAGCTTTACAAGGCTGGTGCCAAGACTACTGTAACTCCATCTGTGGACCAGGGTAACAAGAACTTCACGAGCTACTCATGTGTTTCGGAGCCTTTCCTCGGTCGTTTACTGCCTCAACTTGTCATGAGCGACGGTAACTCCATGACAATCGATACATGTCTCGAGAAGTGCTGGATGTATAAATACGCTGGTGTCGAGAACGGTCGCGAGTGTTGGTGCGGCAACAACATCAACTGGCAAGGTCTTCTCCGTTCTTTCGGTCAGGGTAAGAATGTCTCCATGACAGATTGTAATATTGGCTGTCCTGGAAATAATCTTGCGTACTGTGGTGGCTTGGCCAGGATGAATCTGTATATTAACAAGTCTTCTGCTTTGGCGTTTTTGAAGAAGCATAAGAGACGGCATGCAAAGGGACTCTGAGATGGATACGGATGAGCTTTTGGAGTTGGAATTTGGTGCATCTATATAGACAATAGCCTGCGTACTTCTACATTCGTTTTAAATGTATTTTTCTCCATTTTGAGATCTCATATGTCTTGAACAAAAGCTCGCTGTATCAGGGGCTTAGGTAAGGCCCTATGTAGCCATCAAGTTTCTCATCAGTGACGGGTGAAGTCAAGGAAATGCAAACTCGAGTTCCTCACTTCCAACAGCTTTCCTAACACCCTCCATTCTCTCAATCTTCCTGACATGCTCATAGTAATGACTGTACTCTTCCTCCAGATCAATCCCAACCTCATGCGCCCATCGAGCGAAGATGTAGACATTAAAGTCCACGACAGTCAAAGCATCTCCGACAATAAACTCCCGATTCTCCAGCCCCTCATCTATCCTCTTAAAGGATTCATGTATAACCTCCCTTCCGTTCGCACGAATCTTATCATGGGCAGTAACGTCATCACTGAACCTCCCAGGACGCAGCCAAGCTCCATATCCAAGGCCGTGCAGCCTACCGGATAGGAATACAAGCCACTCCAAAACCTTGGCTTGTTGAATGGGGCCTATACCAAATAGGTTCTCTTCTGGGATAAGTGAGGATATAAAGCTCAGAACGGCCGGCATCTCGGTGATGAATTCCTTGTCAACAAGCAAGGCGGGTACATATGTTCTCGGGTGAAGAGATCGATGTTCAGCATTGCTGGAGCTTCCATCAACTCTCTCGAGTCCATTAGGTCCGAACTCTAGTTCGATTGCGATGAAGGGGATTTTGTAGTGACGAAGGATCGCGTGAGGAATAAGAGAGCAGGTTCCATTTGCTCGATAGAGTGTTAAGTTGCGGAACTCGATAGATTTTGTGGTAGACTCCATGTTTACTTCTTGATCGCATGGGACAGGGTATGGTTCAAGTATGCTGCGTGTAGTGTCGTCTTGCGGAGCCATATTTATAGGATGACTTGCCGCCCATAAGGTTAAGCTTTAGGCTGCGAACACAGGTGATGAATGAGAACACGATACTTTCTTTTATCCAATATAAGCTTTTGCCTTGAAGAACCTTATATACATCATGGCGGCTGACGTTGCGCAACTTGGGAATCTGTCCTTTCAACGTCATAGCAACGCCCTTCGGGTCAATACCAAGACGAGCTGACAAATGCCAATATCTGTAGGATCAGTTCCCATGTAAATTAATCTTGGTTCTCAACTGGTCCCTTTTCCTTCTTTCGCCGATTTTCAAATCTGGTATTCACCTCTACACATTCATGAGACCATACAGTAGCTCACCTTCTCAAATACGTCTCCAAGGCCAGCCAAAGAGTCATCATCTAGGTTTTCCTCTTATTAGCTTTATGCCGAAGTAATTAGTCAGTCATCATGGTATTGATATCTAAGTTATGAGCTTGAAGTGTTATTTACACTTAAGATTTGTGGCTAAGAGCTTATTCTGGCACACAGAACTTAGAGCCTATATACAAACTCGCCTTTTCACCAGCAGCGTCAACCAAAGTAAGTTCCAAATCAAAAGTCTATTGAAGTCTATTTCCAAAATGCAAAATGCAAGGGTATCAATAATCTCTAGCGTCCAGCGCTTAGAGAATTCAAAATAGGCGCAACTTCATCACTCATCTCCCATCTCCGTCTCCCCAACGGCAAAAGCGCGTTAAACCTCGCCATCCACCCCTCGGAAACACATCTACACAGCGGAATATTATTCATACCCGCTGTACCCTCTGCCTGAATCCAAGTCTCCAGCCTCGCAGTATTCTGTAAATCCAAAGGATCATCACCAATGTTTATATGGTTCAGCGTCGGAACGCAGGAACATGCTGCTTCGGAGAACATGAGCCACGCCCATACTACTAAGGCGCTCATTGAGATGGCGAGATAAGATGTTGGGTCGATCGATTGTGTTTGGGGCTCGTTTGCTTGGAGATCAGATTCGCATTGACGAAGAACGGCGAGGGCGTGGAGTAAAGCTCTTCGACTTTCTGGTGATTTGGCCCAGATGTTTAGCTGGGTATGAAGCTTTTGCAATCTCGGACGAACACCAGCTTCGTGGTCCGGAGATACAATTGAGGCCATGGCTACTGAGTTTATCATCCGAGGATCAGCGTAAAGCTGAAGACCTTGAAGATGATATGTCATCAAACACTCAGAAATCAAGCATTTAATATTCGATATCGCCCGGGCTTTCGCCCTCGCCGGATCCTCATCGTAATCTCCGATGTAAGCAGTAAAAGGAAACTCTCCAACCTCAGAGGCATGGCAACATTGATGTTTCACTCTTTCAATATCAGCTTTCCACGCCTCAAGCTGCCAGGCAAGAGAGGACGTGGAATTCTGAGTTGATCGGCCAGCTTCTGTACTACGACGAACAATTTGAGTCTGGTTCCAAATCGCAGGCAGCAACCCGCAGAGGGCAAGGTGAATATCTTCAAAGAGGAGTAGGGGTTTTGCCGGGGTATTGGGGTTGGCGATGACTTCTGAGAGTTTGAAATTTGAGCGGTCTGTTGGTTCGAGGGTGATGCGTTTGAAAAAGATGTTAAGACCATAAGCGTTCCAAAGAGAGTAGGTTGCTGGCATTGTGAGATCGATTTCTTCTCGGAAGAGGGTTGGGGCTTGGAAGCGGGCTATTGAGAGGTACGTGTCGATTTTGAAGAGAGATACGATGAGTCTACAAGCATCAGTACAGTATGAATGGGGAAGAGACAAGAGACTTACCGCTTCCATCGATCTCGGATAGTCATGAGCCATGGGACAAATGTTCCGGGGTAGTGAACGCGTTGTTGCTCGGCAGCGTTGTCGCTGTTGAAGAACTCTGCTTCTCGAAGAGCTACAACGAATGTGCCTCGTAATAATGATGCTTTAGACACCAATTTCTCATTCTGAAATTGAGGTCAGCGGATACGCAGTGACGGTACGAAGAGTACGTACACCATGATAAAAAGCAAAGATAATGTTCATGAGAATAGCCTGATATGTTTCAAAAGGCCATGGTTCATCATATTCATGTCGAGATCTGGGGTTCGCCTAAAGCCCATGTTAATCTAGTGACATCTGTCAGGCTAAATGACTTACGATCCAATCAGAGAACGCGCTCATCAACGACTCGTGCAGTTGTAAAACTACATCCTCAAACTCATCCGGACTTCTGAGCCAACAGCTGATCATGGCTATTGACACAGATACTAGCAGTGATGTATCCATAGTGACATAAGAAGGTCCATGGAGAATAGGCCATGTATCATGAAACCTCCCAAAGTACTCTTTTGAATTACCCTCGATCCAATTTTTGTCAAGTGCAGGTACCGGAGTGTCTTCGCCAATCGGAATCTCTCCAGATCGAACATGATTAGCGATTCGTTTGAAACCCGCTTTGATCTCGTCATTTGGTGAGATTTGCGGTGTTCCTGGTGTGAGATTCTGTATCAGGGCCGGCGAAGTAAAACCATTGGCCACCGTTCTAGGATCTGCGGTGATATCCTCGCTGGGACTCTTACTCCCGCTGCTACTCTTGGACGCATGTTTATAAGTGCAGTTAATTCCCCTCTTGACGCAGAGAGTGCACTTTGTACCACCGTCGCACTTTGTCTTGTTCGCATGACACGCATCGCAAGCTCTTCCTCTTCTTGGATCTGGAGCTGTAGGCATATCATGCCGTGTCAAGTGGCGGCGTAACAAATCACTATAGAAAAAGAAAAAAAACTTAATTAACACTGTAAACTGGGAGAATACGAGACATGTACTAACTTGCGTGTGAAGGATCGTTGACAAATCGGGCAAACGAAATTGCGCTCTCCATGGGTCGCTTGATGGCGTCTCAGATGTTCCTTTCTGATAAAGCTCTTCCCACAGTGGCATGTATGTCGACTGGGCGTAGGCTCAGCACTGTCAGCGGAGGATCTGATACATCATTTCGCTCTTGTTAGCCATGGTACAATTACATACAAGAATACACAATCCACTCGGTGATCCCACCTGTGGCTGGCCGTTACATACCTTCTATCACGATCACTGTGGGATATCTCCATGATGGTGGATTATGAGTGACTTTGATTTGATATGAGGGTATCGAACCGAGTGGGATTGGATCGGGTCGGATCGCAAGCCAAAAACTCGGTGTATTATTTATCGAATAGTTTGACTGGAAAAAAACTGAAGCCGACGCACTGTTACGTATGCCTTGCATTGGGGGCCATCCCTTGAAGGTCGACTTGGTAATCGTGAGTGGGATTGCCGACGTTGAAGTGGGATATCTCAGCTCGGCCTCCGCGGATGGGACAGAAAATTGGGGTAAACCGATTAGATTTGACCAGTCAGAGACTCAGATGCACAATTAAGGTTTTAATGGAGCCCGCGGATAGATCCATTATCCCACTCGGTTCATCTCACTCATCCCACTTCAAGTCTATCCCACCTCCAATTCTCCATCCCATCCCATCCCATCCAGCCACAACTACAGCACAGACACAGACAGCACAGCCATCTGTGGCGGTCGAGAATACAGAAGAAGAGCTCTGTAAGTTGGGGGCCAAGGATTAAAGTGCCGGAGACATTTCTGGGGCAATCCATTGCTCATGTAATGAAGTGGGATGCATCCATTTTGGCTTGACAGGTCAGGCAGCCTTATGATCGCCAATCTTCCGAACCTTCTATGTTTAACTAAGCGGAGCTTCGATGGCGTCTGTAGCACGACTAATGGTATGATTAAGCACTGCAACTGTGTAAATGACGCCAAACATGTCGATAATTGTTGATTTCAAAAAACATATATAGATGCAGTTATTCCTCTCAATTGCCATCTATTCCACCCATTCCATCCATCAATCAACCATCCACCCTAACAATTCAAACTTTGACTATCTAAACATCTCAATCAACCAATCACATATCACACTCACATAAAATGTCTGCCTACAAAAACATCGCTGTCGCTGGTGCCGCAGGTGATCTCGGCTCCGCAGTCTTCAAAGCCCTCGTCGACTCCAACAAATTCAACCTCACAGTCCTAACCCGCGCCGGCTCAACCTCCAAATTCCCCTCCGACATCAAAGTCATCCAAGTCGACTACGATAACCTCGACTCTCTCACATCCGCCCTCCAAGGCCAAGATGCCGTCGTCTCAACCCTCGGCAGTCTCGCCATCCCCAGCCAAGAACTCCTCATCAACGCCGCAGTAGCCGCTGGCGTGAAGCGCTTCCTCCCTTCTGAGTTTGGCTCCAACCTTATCATCCCCAGCGTTCGAAAGCTTCCTGTTTTCAAGACAAAGGTTGATATCGAGGATAAGCTTACTGCTCTTGCGGCTGAGGGCAAGATTAGCTATACTTTTGTTTATAACTCTGCTTTCCTTGACTGGGGCTTGAACCATGGCTTGTTCCTTGATTTTAAGAAGGCTGAGGCTACTCTCTGGGATGGCGGTAACACTGAGTTCAGCACAACTACTCTCGCTAGTGTTGGCCAAGCTGTCGTCGGTGTTCTGACACACCCTGCCGAGACAAAGGATCGCGTTGTTTATATCCAGGACACCGTCATCTCTCAGAAGAAGCTCCTCGACATTGCCAAAGAGCTCAACCCTAGCAAGCAGTGGACTGTCAAGGAGGCCAAGATCGACGATGCTACTGCTGCTTCGGATGCCAATATCGCAAAGGGTATCTTTGACTGGCCCACTCTTGCTGCCTACCTATACAGGGCTATCTTTGACCCCACTAGTGTTCCCAAGTTCCCCAAGCTTGATAATGAGCTGCTTGGTGTCAAGGGTGTTACCGATGAGCAGGTCAAGGAACTTGTCAAGCCTTTTGTTCAGTAGAGATATATGAAATACTTATCGATAGTCACAATAACAACCATATAATATTCGTTTTCTTGATCGAATGTGAAACACTGTCTCTCACATCATCAGATTGAAACTTGCGAGTCCGATATGTAATCTAGCTAGATATGAGTTATGAATCTGTTCTTAGAAATATTCGTGTCCTCAGTTAGATGCGCTAACAGATATACGTCGAGTTCCAATGGCTATTGAATATTCAGCACATAAGCTTGAACAACATCTTATATTAAGTTTTACAGGCAATCATCCCCGGTTGTCTTTAGTAACTGAAGGCCATATCACTATGTGAGTACGGAGAGTATTCTAGCAGGTAGCGTACTTAAATAATAGCCGCTCCTGGAGTGTAATGAATACTAAGAAGTGTTATTTGCAGTTGAGACTTGTGGCTGTGAGCTTATTCAGGCAGAGAGAACCTAGTAGCGAATACTGGATTTTTAGATTGACAACCGTTATTTTTTTTTTTATAATAATTGAGTTGTTTCCAGCTCAGTCCTCTAGCAACGCGATAGTATCTTCTGCTAAGTGAGAGTTAAGAGTGAGTGTTATCGTTTTTTTAGATTATGCTGGTAGACATACGCATAGTCAAGAGTTTCAATTCTCGTGAAACCCAGCTTATTCTTTCAGAAGTGATCTCATCTTTATATAGTATTCTCTGATCTTTATATCAACTTGGTCAGATGAAGTTCGTATCAACTCTGGTCAGAATTCTGGTCAGAATTCTTGCTATGTAGATATTTTGGACTATCTTTGAGTTCCCTCTTGTAGAGATTGCCGCCTGGCGTTATTCTCTAATATATCCTATATGTATTTCGGTAGTTTTCAATTAATTATAGATTTTCTTTCTATCCAGATGAAGCTTCAGCCGTCCCAATCGTGATCTATCACCACACCATTCTCAGCCTCTCCAAAGTCGAAATCCAATGGCAGCGAGTAACATAGCCAAAGAATCATTCAAAACTCAGATTTATTGATACTATTAAGTTAATAGTCATTTTTGTTATCTACTGCCATCGCGGGGCATCCAAAATCAAAAGTTGCGAGATAGGCGAATCTTGGGATTGCGTGATTCTGATAGGGGTTGCACCATCGACAAGCCGGTTACCTGGAACCTTTTTATAACCGAGCGTAACCCACGAGGCGATCTGTATGGATATCCCCCGCAGACTTTGAGTGCTAAACACGGATTCTTGCCGGTATCTCGGCAATGTTGAGTTTCACTTGTGAGTGCGTGGTTTGGTGATCACTAAGAGACAGTGCCGAATAATATGGGAAAGGGAGCAAATGGCTACCACTTTGAGGGTTCGGACCTCTTCAATGTGATTGTTTGAAATGGATGATCAATATTAGAAGTTTCCGTTGAATCTGTCTGATGCTTGGCCATCTTGCATTGTCTCCCGTCTGCCATACAGTGAACCGGGATACACCCGATCAAGCCCAGAATAAACCAATCAATAATCCTTCAATACCTCCAATCATAATCTCTAATTATAAATTCTCTCCTATCACCCACTGTCGTGCTAATTCCGCACGTAGCATCCCTGGAGTTGAGTGATTGATAGTCCAAATAACACCATCGCCCCGTGTGGGGATCTCACCCCGACACCGGTCTCTCCCACGACGTCTCTTTGAGTAAAAAGCTCGTCACGTCATTGGAAGAATTGCGGGCATGGGATAACATATCCAAGCGTGATTCGACGAACCCTACATGACGCCATGCGCTATGCTCTTCGGGAGTCTCTTAGGTTACTTGCATCCGTTGAAAAGGATCGGATTGCCTGTTTTGTCGAATGGACGGTAGATTATTGAAAAGGCTCGTTACCCCTCGTAAGGTTTGGATTTAAAAAATTTCTTTGTGGAAAGAAGTGCTGTTATTTGAATAAGTGCGTGTTGCGTTTGTTGATTTACGCCGCCTAATCAGTCGGATATTGCATGTATATATACGGATAGATATCAGCATCATGAGCGCATATCTCTCCCTTTCGGCCGAACCGGCTTTCGGAGCGCGGATACCACTCTCATTCGTCGCGGATTCATCGCAAGAACATCCGGTATCTCAGACGCCATCAGACTCTCAGCCTCGATATACACCACCTACCGATTTAACAGCACAAAGCCAAGCAAGCGACTCTGAGACCCAGCACCCAATACCATCTTCTCAGACGGTTCTGTTATTACATGGCCTACGGCAACCATACCAAATCACGGACGGTCACCCTGTCCCCAGCACAAAACATGATCATGAACTACTAGTTCGCACTGATACTATTGGACTGAATCCCATCGACTGGAAGTCGCCGTAAGTCGGATACACGTCTATAATATAATTATAACCACTGACAAAACCTAGTGACTACGGCTTTGCCATCCCCGAATTACCATACATCTCCGGCCGCGAAGCATCAGGCACCGTGGTCCTGGCTCCCCAAACCCCCTCAAGAATCAAATCCGGCGACAAAGTAATCGTCATATCAACCGACTACCGCGATCTTCGCAAGGCAACATATCAACAATACGTAGTCGCCTCAGACTTCAACGTAGTGAGAATTCCCAAAGAAATCACAATCAAGCAGGGCGCTACACTCGGAGTCGCATACGTAGCGGCAGCTCTGTCGTTAGGAATTTGTCTTGGTGTTGATTTCAGATCGGTTCAGGATGGTCCTAACATTCTTAACCTCGTGAGAGAGGTACCAGAAGAAGCACTCCCGGAAGATATCAGGAGAGAGTGCTTGAATAGTATCTTGCCGAATGAGGGTGCTAAGGCTGGGGATTGGATCGCTATCTGGGGCGGATCTTCGACCTCGGCCGTTCTCGCTGTTCAACTAGCTCGTCTTGTTGGACTGAAGGTCGCTTTGGTCGTTGATAACGCGAAGCATGGAGTTCGAATTTCCGAGAATCCTGTTCTTCGACCGGATCTACTAGTTGATAGCCATGATCCCGAGCGAGCTGTTGCTGTTCTTCGCGCCAACACTAGAGGCAAACTCCGTTTCGGTATCGACACAAGAGGCAAAGATACAGCTGAAGTTTTGCTCCGCGCTCTTGGACCTGAAGAGCTCCATCGAAGCGCAGCTAATGTCACTTCACCGCCTAGCACTCCGCCCGCAGAGCCTATAGTGCCCGCTCATCTAGTCGGTATGAGTGGCCTCCCGAAAACGGGCCAGTCAGCGGGTGTTATCTTCCATACTATCCCTTTCAAGCTGTATCACGAGGTACCAGAAGTTGGCGAGGTGCTATCAAGTTGGCTGGAGAGATTATTGTCAAGCCGTGCGCTTGTGCCGCCCAGAATTATCGATGTTGAGGATGGGTTGCATAACGTGAACAGGGGGCTGGATAGGATGAGGAAGGGGGAGATTAGTGGAGGAAAGCTGGTGGTTGATTTGAAGACGAGCCAATAAGCATATTCCAGAGGTAGACCAAAATACAAGAAAGGAGTTCCATTATTATTATCATCAACAGCCAAGACTGTCATTGCTTTCCTGAAACTTGGCGTAATGCTGACTCTGCTATTGGCTGCGTATTCCGTATAAGACTAAGACTACGCCACGGCAGGACATGGATTTGGCTCCCAAGCATCAAAAGGGTGCAGCTAGACACCCATAATCAGGCTGTTAGTCCAGAATATTCTCCTGAATTTATTTCCATGCATCTATACGCCTTCCACTGTCACTTTTTGTTCCTCTTTACCCAAGGTCGAGCTTAATCCATCTTTTTCATCCCGTCTCTTCACACTCCCAAAATGTCGTCAAACAAATCATCACAAGCTCTTCGAACAGAAGTTTCCAAACTAGCCAGACTGTCCAACATTCAAGGCGGTCTGCCACCTCTTATGAGAGGCCTACCAGTTCTAGCGATCATGGCCGGCGAGGCTATCGCCAAGACAACCAACACCACAAACATGATTGAAGAGCGAATGCTTGGAGCGGACGAAGTATTTATACTGCAAAGCCCACAAGAGTCTGCAAGAAGGACGGTTATGAATGATATTGGTCGGCCAGGCGTAAAATTGATGTGCCAGACTTGTGGGCAGAAGATGGACAAGAACCAGAGGGTTAGAGTGTTTGATATTTCGCAGGTTCATAAATCTTTGAAAGAACACTATCAAACATCTTGGAACGGGGACTCTAATAGTGATGTATGAGAGAGGTATGGAAGCCATCTGAGATGAAATCTTCATCCCTTTTATTGAACAAAATCTAGTTATTCCACTCTATCACCTCAATCCCAACTCAGTCTCATCTCCTTCTCGGCCAACACTCTAGGTCTTTGAGCAGATCCTTATTCTACCAATTTCCGCAACGCCGTCTCAAAGTGCTTATACATAGTATAATGCGTCTCATCTTCAAACTCATGCAATTCACTCCCCCGTATCCGCTCCGCCATATACCGAATCATCTGTATAGGCGCATTGCTATCCTTCTTCCCATGCCACATCTGAATATCATCATACTGAACCTTCTCAAGCTCAAACCCCCAGTCCTTCGACGTGAGAAGATTCATCTCGTGTACTGCAGCATCAGCCCCCTGGCGAAATGGCTCGTCGAGAACCATGTCTACCAACTCTTCTAAGCTCATGGATTTTGGTTTTGACTCCTCACTCTCAGCTTCTTCTTTCTTGCGTTCAGCTTCGAGCCATTTGTTGAGTCTTCTGGACACAGGACCGGATTGGACAACCCATCTGATAGATAGGTACAGCATGTATAATGCTCCCCGAAGAGTTGATGGAGAATATTCCGCCCAGACTTTGAAGACTCGGCGGTAATATTCAACCTGTTTCGTACCAGCCGCCCAATGCGGTGCAGTTGCAAAGAGTCCCACGCTGGTCACCGTACGCTTCGGCAACGCGTAAGCACAAGCTAGAGCGAACGGGCCGCCGCCAGAGAGACCGAAAACAGAAAATTGAAGAATTTCATGTGCTTGAGCAAACTCCATCACATCAGTTGGCCAATCCAAGATCTGAAACCCAGGTTTAAACGTTGATAGTCCGAACCCGGGTCTGTCAAGAGCTATGAGACGAACACCACATTTTTGAGCAATCTCATGAATAGGCTTAGCTTCAAGTCTGCAGGAAGGATATCCATGGAAGTAAAAGACAGGCTTTCCATCTTGTTTTCCGAATTCTGCAAAGCCTAGTGTTCGGCCATCTGAGAGGCGAAAGGTTTGGTGGGTTCGGGAGGATGTAGAGAGTAAGCGTTGGGTTGAGGATGTTGAACGGTTTCGAACCGCCTGAACAGACATTTTAAGCATTTGATCGATGAAATAATGAGGGAGTGAGTCGGGAAGTCTTGTGGTTATGAGATCTAAGGTTTATGTTATATAGTGGATCAAGGCTTACACGCGGGATACGCGATACGAGAATACGGAATACGAGGCCAATCAGAAGTCACCATCATTCTAGGGCAGCACCAAGAACTCCTTCATCAGGCTTCAGCATTTCTAGCATGAAAAGCCTCTAATTGATGTACATCTCTAATTACGGATTCCTATCAAACTTCAAGGCATAAATCGGGTTATGTTAATTAAACAGTCTTAAAGTAAGGTGACCAAAACACGGCATCAGCATCCCAAGTCTTCTTCACATCCCTCAAAACCTCCAACCTCTCTAAATCAAACATATCACCCAAGTCCTTTCCAGGCCTCAAATTATTCGGGAAACTTCTCGGCACCATCCCCTCATCACTCTTTCTAAAACCCGCAACTACATCATCCAGAATTGGCCCAAACGCCTCTCGTGTCTTGTCCTCCTTGGCCACCATCACCATAAACGCATTGATGTTTCTATCCCTGCCCTCCACAAACTTCTCATTCTTTATCGCTGCAGTCTTGTCGATATTGTATGCTGAAATAATAAGGCCCGATTGTTGAGCATCAGGATAGTCCTGCGTTGCGATGCGCCATTTCTCGAAGCCAGCTTTAATAGCTTCGGCGGTGGTTTTGTGAAGACGGCAGGATGCTATGGTTTTGTGGCCGTGGTGAGAGTTGTAGATGTTCATCTTGGCATTGACGTTCTCAAATGGCAATAGCTCTGTGTTTGCCACGACGGCCTTACTTACAATATCATCCTGGAAGAGTAACGCTGTTGCTTTCTCAGCCTGCTCAGCGGGACCAAAATACTGGTATCCCAGAATGATGATTGGAGATCCAGCTGCTGGAGTACCAGGAGGACTTCGTGCAAAGGCCAAACTCATGTAACCTTCTGCTGTGGGTTGACTCAAATCCAGAAAGGTCTTGATAGCAACGTCTAGTGCTGGAGCTGGAAAGATGAGCGACCGTGTCCAGATGTTGTTGTCCTCCAAGTTGAGACTTGAGAGTGGAAACGCAGAGACTTTCAGCTCCGTGACGACACCGAGTCCATGACCCGCACCGCAGAGAACGTTGAAGAGAGCTTGTTCCTTGTCCTTTGACGAAGGATCAACTTCGACAATGTCGCCTGAAGCAGTAACAAGTCGGAACGAGACCAGGTTGTCAACCATCCATCCATGACGGCCAATCTGAGCACTGTTTCCGCCTCCGAGCATACTTCCCACAAAGCCAACGGCATCAGAGTTGGGAATAGGAGTGTAATAACCCTCATCTACCAAATTCTTCAGCACCTCTCCGACGAGGACTCCACCGCCGACTTTCACTGTTCCTTGTTCCTTGTTCAGTTCAATCTTCTTGAAGAGCTTCATGTCGAGGTACAGGGATGCTGAGTCCACGCTGACAAACGTTCCATGGCCTCCGCCAGCAGCAACGATTGTAAGCTTGTTCTCTTTCGCGACACGAATGGCATCTTTTACATCTTGCTCAGACTTTGGGGTGACTATGAGAGCCGGGCGTTGGATGTGTGTGTCGGACCAGCGAGGGAGTTGTGGTGTATCATTGTCGGGGACGACATATTCGCATTGAAGCGGCTCAATGCCCTTGATTTGAGTAGACATATTCACGAATACAATTAAAGATAGTAAGATGGATTATTATTTGTTATTTAACGGACAAGGTGCCATTCTTATACTCTGTCCTCCAAGTTGATGGATCTAGTGCTTACCTTTCCATAGATATCTGACATGCTCACTTCCGAGGTACCCGATTTCTAAGCCGTAGTAATATCACGATATCACATCAGCGGTATTATCCCAAGCGCTAATTACTCCCATCTCCATTCCTCCATGCCAGGTTCAAGTCGCGCCAGCACAACTAATCATCCATCCTAACCCACGAGTCCGCCAAACCGCTACACTTAACACACCACAAACTCCTCACCTTGAGCATATCCACAAATCCCCCCCGATCGTCCCTAACGACATACGGCACATCCATCACAAGCTCGCACTCCAGACAAATAACCTGATACACGTTCTTCCCCTCTGCATTACAGGGAACACACCACCCCGGGCCGAGGTGATGAGTAGTCTCATTGCATTTTGCGTTGCCGCAACGGGAGAGAAACGTATCTCTTTCGATCTCGCTCTTGGAGGCGGCTTGTTCTATGTATATGTCTTTGAGGCACCGGAGACACATTGTCTTGGAGCCGGTGAATGATGCGTGGCAACGGGGACAGCTGCGGATTGGAGGGTTGAAGGCTGGTGCTAGATAGCCGCGGAGGAAGGATTGGCGGATAAATGATGCGTTCTCATCAGTCATTGTGACGGGCGATTGGGGAGTGTTACCTTGTTGAGACATTTTGACTTGAACAGTGGTGAGTTTCTTGAAACGGTTGTGTTGAAGCGTTGATGTTGGAACTGCCGCCAGACGTCGAGATCTTTCGACATGAAGAGCCAGTTTATCTTATAGAAAATATGGTATTGGTCTTCGTTGGCTGTTCTTGAATGTATAAGTGAACCAAGGTCCTGTTCAATTGAGACGCGGCATGCTTTGTTCTTCAAGCGTACTCTGTTCTCTCAACACAAAGCATTTGCGTTTTGTGAGCAAGGTAACAAGAACAGACCACAGAAATCATCACTAGAGCAAACGTTCAGATATCGGTCGTAACAATCGTGTTCAATTCCCAAAGATGTCTCATGTATCCGTCGTAATACCCAATACCTCCATCATGAATCGTCTCTCGTATTCTCATCACCACATCCATATGTTCAAAGCGCAGGTCCCTCCCACTGCTCACGACGCAGTCTAACAAGCCAAGACTGTTTATGCGGGAACGAAATCTGCTTCTCTCGCGAAAACCCAGTAGACTCTAGACCCTGCAGAAACCTACTCATTGTCAGCGCTGACCAGCCATGTTCGAAGGAACAAACTCACCTGGCATTGTCCACTCTTGGCTCAAGGCATATACTCATTGTTCGGTAATCAGATGTCAAGCACCAATGCACCAATCCCGTCAGCCAGATTGGAACTCGTCCTCTTGCCCACTCTTCTCCGATGAACACGTGAAGACCTCTGTCCCAATCTGCCGCATCGCTGCCCAGGTGCTGACCGAGGATGTCCTCTTTGACCCAGTAGATCTCAAAGTATCCAAATGGCACGCCGTCCCATTGTCCAATTACAGGGAACGAGTTAGGTTGATTCAGTGATTTGGTGAGGAATTGTTCATCATACTCGCCCCAGAAGGCGCTCACTCGAGGCTTCTTCATCCACATCTCCAATAGAGCTGCATCATTCATGGTAGAGAGATGAGACTGCTCGGGCGGTTTTGGTCCAACGGGCCCAAGGTAAGGGACAGGATTTGGGGAACTGGAAGCAACTCGGAACGAAAGGTACTGATTAACACTCGGGACAAATCTCGTGTAGAATACTTCGCCCATCCTAGGTGGCTTTGGTCTCATCGGATGACGGATTTTATTCGTAAAGATATATTGAAGGGGAGCAGGCGGGTAGTAAGTTGGAAGATGAGAGCTCGAAAAGAAAGGTCCAATAGGGAAGCTCGGCGGGTTCGCCATCGATGTTGGAGTCGGCCCACCAGGAAGATCATAATCTACTCGATTCATAGATGAATGCGGTGAATGGCGCTGAAAAGTCTTATGAAATGTCGATGGTGGTTCCATAGGTAAAGGTGAATTCGGACGACTCCCAATAGGTGATCCAGGAACAGAATCGTAATTCGCACCAGCTCTGTTAGGCTGTAAAGAGAAGAGAAAAAGTCGCCCAGGGAGTTGCCAAAACATGCGTCTCGACACAAACATGTCAGACCAATCCTCCCCATTATCATCCAAACTCGTTCCAACAGCACTGCTCCCCGACGTTATAAGTCCCATGCGCTCAAGCTTGGGGATCAAGTTCCGACCTCGGAGCACTCCATCGCGTTTAATATTGATCCGCCATTCACCACGAGGTTTCGCAGCTTGAGGCGTCTTCTCCGCCGCCTGAGCAGGAACTTGCGGCGCAGGCTCGGGCTGGTGAAAGTACCAGTATAGTGTAATCCACAGCATCATGGCAATCTGTCGTGTGGGACTCGCAGCGGGTTTGAACTCGGAGCTCGAAGGGTTCGCGATAGACGAGATGAAGAGATTATCGCCCTGCAGCGTCGGTTTAGCGAAAGAGTGAATCTGCCTCTTCGCCTTGCCATCCAGCGCAACACCATTCTCTCTATTCTCGCCATCCTGCTTCTCCGTATCATCATCAGATGCATCATCGCTCTCCGTGTTTAGCACAACAGTCCACCCCACAGGAAACGCATTATGATGCGTATTCAACTCATGGCTCTTGAAGCCGAGACCTGCAAAGACCGTTGTGACGGTAAAGGTCTGCCCGTCTGGCAGGCGAATGACCTGGGGAGCCATAATCGCGCGCTTCTTCCTTTTTCGGGGGCTTATCCGTAGACTACCGTAATCGGGGGTGGGTTGTGGGCGCTGTAGTGT